>CAWUFW010015541.1:0-275000 GCA_963921515.1 Calotriton arnoldi | reverse complement strand
CAAGAACCGACCAGAAGAAGAGAAGAAGGACCGAAGTAGCTGTGCTGAACTAAGAGGAGGATGCCCACTGACTTGGCCACAACCCTACCGGCCTCTCCGCACCTCGAAACTGCTCCAGTGAAATCCCGGAGTGTCCAGCAGACCTCAAGAACCCGAAGGACCTCCCTGCCTTCAAAACCCAAGACTTTGTCTTCCGTGAGCACCGGATTTGCTCACCCACAGACTCTGGCTCTGGCCAAAACTGCTAGTGTGCACCACTCTGCACCCGACGCCCACGGCCCGAGTTCGAGTGGCCCAACACCACGAGGTGGTCTTTCCGGCGATGCTGACCTGAGATCTGGTGATCTCTGACCTGCCTCGAATCTCCAGTTGACGCCTGCAGCCCCTTTCTGGAGGACCCCCCGACCGCGACCGGAGCTGGTAAGAAAACCCGATGCCTAAAGACACCCCTGCACCCGACGTCCCATGGCCTTGGGTGGCCCAACCAACTGTGTCCCAGCATCCCAACTTACCTCTCCAACCGGTGGTCAGCTCCGTAAGATCTTCGTCCCCAAGCCTGCAGTCTTTGTTGCAACCGGAGAATCCCCATTTAAATCAACAGGGCACCTGATGACAGAACAGCACCCTGCACCCAGCCGCCCCTGCGCCGCTGCAGGTGTACTTTGGGTGCTAACTTGTGTAGGAAGCTGGCTCTGTATATGCCATACCAAAATGAGGTATAGTGTGCAGGGAGTCCAGTGGAACCCCAAAGGCACAGTTAAAAGTAGATGGCACCTTCTCTTCCAGGGGATACTCATCAATAGGCATAAGCACTGAATTATCCCCGCCCACCTGCGGGATCCCGGAGCATATAGAAATATACATACATATATATGAGTATGTTGGGGGATCACAAGTGCATAGCACTTCCGCGACATACATATATACATGTATATAAATACATAAATATGCAGCCTAACATAAATTCCAATAAGGCAAAATGCCAAAATTACAAAGGTTTTCCCTGAACAGACAATCTCCTGTATACACTCTGTAATAGAGAACATACACTGTAATAGTGTTATGCAAGAAAACCTTTATTTTCAGAGAAAAAAACATGTAATAGCAGGCAGTTGGCCCATAGGCTGCATAGCTGAATAAATATCACCGTACAGTAAAACACTGGCACCTTGCCTTTAAGGCTTCCAAGAACTTGGACACTTTGCCTTTAAGGCCTCCAGGAGACCCTCTGCTCCCATCATGCACCACAGGTGACCGTTAGGTCAGTTCTTTTTCCGGCTCCTTCTATGAGGATCCTGGAGCTTGAGCTCGACAGTTTTTCTGACTTTTCTGTCAGGAATTGTTTTCTTCTTTGGTTTTTTGCGATTTTCCTGTGCTGGCAGTGGTTTATTACCATTCTCTGACAAAATTTCACTCTTTTTCTGTCAGAATGCCAGCTCTTTTCCGCAAATGTCCATCCTGTGGAAAGAAGATGGCCATCTCTGATCCACACTCCGTGTGTATCGCCTGTCTTCCTTCCAGTCACAAGCCTGACACTTGTTATCATTGTCGTAAGTTTTCTACGAGGACTTTTCGCGACAGGGAAAGGATTCGCCTTCAAGCTGTGCTCGAGAGAGGAAAAGCCCGGCTGGAAAGTGGCCTTGCGTGTCAAGAGCCCTCCTCTCTTCAAGAACACCGACGCCAGCATCATTCTGCCTCTTCAACATCGAGGAAACGGCAGATTCCGGACTGTTCGCCGTCAACGTCGTTGCCGCCGTCGAAGAAGCGACTGACACAATCTCCGACGTCGAGACGGCGTGAGTCTCCGTCGTCGAGAAAGGCATTGACGTCGAAGCATACTGCCTCTGGCTCGAGGTATGGTCATGGCAAAGACCGATCGACGTCTGTAGGAAAGTGGCTCTGTATATACTGTACCCAAGTAAGGTTCAGGGTGTACAGAGTCCACAGTCCCCAGAGGGTTGACAGAGGCTAAAGTTAGATATAACCTTACTCTCCAAAGTGGTAGCTTGGTCGAGCAGTAAGGCAGTATCAGAGGACAGTGTAAAGCATTTGTTGTACACACTCAGTCAGCAAATGAAGCCACACACTCAAGAACTGAACTCTAGGCCAATGGTTTGTATATAAAAAAATATATGCTTGTTTTATTTTAGAACCAACAATAGGATCAAAATATACTTTCTCAGTATGAGATGCTTTGGTTATTCACCTTACAGATAGGCAGTAGACTTTTTGATAGTGGTTATCACAGTTGGTGCAAGAGGCAACACAGGGTCAAATTCAATGCAACATTGAGCTCAATGGAAAATTATGCTTAATTACAATTGATTACTTTGCAGAGCACTTTTCTAACCACAGGACTGGATCCTGGATTCAGTCCTGGGACACTTCCTGTAAACAGGTAAGAAAAAGCGTTTTGGTTATTGTAGTGATTTTTGAAGAATATTACTATATTTCAAAAGCTGACACTTAGAAACTTTTCTGGGTAAAATTACCAATGTTATCCTATGAAAGGAAATACAGTGTGCAAGCAAAGTATGTTTACGTTACTTTTGTAATCCAGTGCTGGACTCCTAGGTTCAGCCCTGGGACATTTACTTAAAACAGGTAAGTAATTACGTTTTTGTAGTTTGTTCGATTTTTAAAGAATATTTGTAAAATACAGAAATCGACACTTAGAAGAAATTTCACAGAAAACCAGTCAATGGATCCCTATGAAAGAAAAGTGAGTTAGCGGTAAGTAACGTTGCGATTACTTTTTAGGGCCAGTGTTGGGCACTCGGGTCCAGCACTGAGGCCCCTTCTAATACTAGGTGAGTATTTTCGTTTTCGTGACTCGGTTGATTTTTGGTGAATATTCTAAAGTTTCAGAACTCCACACTTAGAAGAAATTTCGCAGAAAACCAGTCAATGGAACCCTATGGAAGAAAAGTGAGTTATCGGATTTCGGGTAAGTACTTGACTGGCAGGGTTAAGGTTCTGGGTAAGACTCAGGGGTCCCCCAGGATCAGGTAAGTACAGTTTTTACACCCTCAGCGGCACAGGGGCGGCCGGGTGCAGAGTGAGAAGGCCCAATGTTGTCCTATGGCAGGCGGGGGGCCCCGGGTTGGTGGCTGCTGGCCAGCAGGCCACGCGACTGTGGGAGCTGGGCTCCTGGTCACTTGCTCAGGGCAAGTAGGGAAGTAGGTTAAGATAGAGGTTGCACTTCCAGGGGCACTCGGGCGGCTGGGTGCAGGGTGCTTTTGAGCCGTCGGGCGCTCAATGTTAAACAATAGAGGTCGTGAAAGGTGAAGAAAGGCTGCAGGCTCGGGGACGGTGATTCTTCAGGGACGACCAACACTTCAGGAGGTAAGTTGGGGTCTTGGAGGATAGGTAGACACCCAGGAGTTGGGCACAGGGGGCCGTGGGGCGCCGGGTGCAGGGGTGTCTTTGAGGTCGGGAAATCTTACCCCCTGCTGGTCGCGGTTGGAGGGGTCCCTTGTCCTGAGGCTGCAGGCGTCGTCTGGGTCGTCGAGGAGGGTCCTTGGCCACTGGATTCCAGGTCAGAATCGCCGGGGGACGTCCTCGAGGTCTTTGGTCACTCAGGCACAGGCTGGACTCGGCGGGTGCAGAGTGGGCAGGTTTCGCGGCTCCGTGCCAGGGCCGGGTCTTTGGTAGGTTTTCTTTTGAGCAGTACCACTGCTCGTGGGAGTTCCTGGGTCGAAGGCTGTAGCACAGAAGTCAGGTCCTCCGGGGTTTGTGAGGTTGCTGAGGCCGGGATTCCGCAGGAGCAGGTTCAGAGGTCGACAGGCCGGTAGGGCTGGGGCCAAGTCAGTTGTTGTCGCCTCCTTTTTAGCAGCTGCACGGCTGGTCTTCTTGCTTCGTCTTCTCTTCTTGTTTTCGGATTTGGGAACTCCCGAAGGAAGGTTCAGGGAGCCCCTAAATACTAAATTTAGGGGTGGTTACAGGTAGGTAAGGGCAGGGACCAATGGGTCCCTTCCCTGGGGTGGGTACACCCCCTATTCTGTTCCTCTCCAGTGGGAGGGGGCAGGAGCCTGTCCCTGGTTGGCCAGGTCCCCCATCCTCAAGATGGCGGGGACTCGAGTTTGTGCTTCACCTCGCCTCCCCCACCTTAGGGGTGGAGTTGGCAGAGGTGGGCACAACCCATTTCCTGCTTCTGGTTTTCCCGCCGGTTCTCCCGCCAGGAGTGGGGGTAGAACCAGTGGGGACCAGTTTGCTGGAAGCAGCAAATGGTCTGGGGAAACTCCAAAGGCGGCAGGCCTTTGAAGCTCCCCCTGCCCATCCTGGGGGAGGAGGCTTTGGCACCTCGTCCCGGGATGTGCATTGTTTCAGGCCCCTGAGAGCAGAGGCTCTCGACCCAGGGGTCCAGAAACATGTCTGGTGGTGGCAGCCTGGGCAGCCACTCAGTCCGGACACTGGAGGTCGGGTTGGTTTCAGGGGGCATCTCTAAGATGCCCTCTGGAGTGCGTTTACATTAAATCCCACACTGGCATCAGTGGGGGTTTAATGTGCTGAGAAGTTTGATACCAAACTTCTTAGTCTTCAGTGGGGCCATTATGGTGCGGTGGAGTTCGTAATGACAGACTCCCAGCACCATATACTCTTAATGGCAGCACTGCACTTACAATGCCCAAGAATGGACTTGGGCACTGTAGGGGCACAGGGCTCATGCCTCTATGCCCTCACCACTGGCATAGTGCACCCAGCTAGAGGGGTGGCTGACCTAGGCCAGGGCAGTGGCTTGTAGGCATGGCACACAGGGATGTGAGCCATGTCGACTCTTCACTTTTGTTCTGCACCAAGACACGCAGCCTGCAAAGGCAGTGTGTGTGTGTAAGGTGCAGGGTCCCTAAGGGTGGCACAACAAGTGCTGCAGCCCTTAGGGGCCTTCCCTGGTCACAGTGCCCTGGGTACCCATGGTACCATTTACCAGGGGCTGACCTGTGGCCAGGGATGTCAATTGGGTGTAGGTATCAATGCAATTTTAGGGAAGGAACACAGGCCCTGGGTACCTGGTTGGCAGGAGCCCAGGGCACACTCAGTCAAAGTACATCAGCCATTCAGCAAAAAGTGGGGGCATACCATGTAAGAAAGATGGCACTTTCTCACAACGTCAAAACACCCATCGACGTCGAGACATCCGTCGACGTCAAGGCACTCTCCGTCACCTCCCCGTAGGTCGACGTCGAGGTTTGCCGACGGCAAGGGTGCCTCGAGACCAGTCTGCGTCGAAGACTTCGAGGCCATTGACGTCGAGGAGGCGAGAGCGTTCGACGTTGAAGTCCCTGAGTAGACGGTCGACGTCGAGGACATCTTTGAGGGAGGTGAGGTCGCCGTCGAGGGCAGCGAAGTCCTTAACTCCTCCTAGCCATCATCCCACGTTAAGGGAGAAGTCGACGTCGAGGGAAAAACACAGGTCGACGTCGAGGCGCTCGACGTCGAGAGCTAAAGAGCCTGCTGTTGCCTCGGATGAGGTTAGAGCTGCATCTCTATCGTCTTCAAAATCTGGATCTTCTCCAGGACTGCATATTGTCCAGATCTCCCCGGAAGGCTCTCCGGTTGTTGGTGAAGATGCACGGCGCAGGAAGCCTAGGGCCCTCAGTAGCCCGAGGTCTGACTTTTCCCGTATCTATTCTCCTTCACGCTTGTCCAGGGATTCTCCATCCCCTAAAACACCTCGAAGATCAAGGTCACCGACTGTGGTTTCGTACAGAAGGAGGAGTCCAAGCAGATCACGATCTCCACATGCCCGCCATGCTAGATCAAGGGACAGATCTCGCTCTTATCATTCTTCTCCGAAGAGAAGGCGGCATAGGTCTCCCACCCGGTCTTCTTCCACCAGGTCCTCTATCAGAGACTATTCTCCAACTTTGACGGCTACACCTCCATCAAGAGTTTCTCCAATCGATGACCTCAGCACCTTTAGTGAAGTTCTCTGTAGAGGAGCGAATAAGCTGAACATCTGTCTGTCCCGGCTGTTACCTCCTCAGTGATTTTCGAGACTCTTCATCATCGCTCCTCGGCTCGGCCTTTGCTTCCTCTTGTCCCAGGCCTTCTCGAACCTGCTCTGCAGACCTTTTTGACACCGGCAACGGTGGGAGCTGTTCCTTCCCGAATAGCCAAAAAGTACAAGGCTCCGGACCAAGATCCTTTGTTCCTTCGATCGGATCCTCCTCCGGATTCCATCATTGTGGCGGCGGCTAGAAAGACGCACTCATCTATGTTTTCCTCCTCAGCGCCTCCGGATAAGGATAGTAAACTGATGGACTCTTTAGGGAGAAGGATGTGCAACACTTCAGCTTCTATCAAGAAGGTCTCCAGTGCCTCCGCTCTGCTGGCGAGGTATGAAAGATCCTTGTGGGATTCACTGGGTAGTTTTGCAGACAAACTCCCAAAAGAGGACCAGCAAGATTTTCGAGAAATTCTACAAGAGGGAGGTCTAGTGGCTAATCAGGTGATTAGTGCTTCCGCTGACTCATCCGATCTGGCTGCCCACGGATACTCCCATGGTATCTGTTTGAGGCGTTCTGCTTGGTTACGCTTGACTGGCCTCAAACCCGACGTCCAGCGGAAAATAACCAACCTGCCTTTCAACGGTTCTTCTCTCTTCGGGCCGCATGCGGACGAAGAAATGGCGAAGATGAAAGCAGAGCTGGACACGGTGAAAGCTGTGGGTCTCGAAAAACGGAAGGAATTTCGTAGGCGCTCCCGCCCCTACGATAAACGCCCGTTCCAACAGAGGGTTCAAACCCCTCATTGGTCGGCTCCGGGTCAGCAGCAGCAGAGGTCTCACTTCCACCAACGGAGACCAGGAAGAGGGACCAATAGACAGCAGGCCTCTACCTCAAAGCAGCCATCAAAGCAATGAGGGAGTGCTTCCTCTAAACACGTGTGCCACTCCGGTAGGAGGAAGTATCGCATTACATCTGGAGGAGTGGAGAAACATAACCATCGACAAATGGGTGTTGAATATTGTTCAAAATGGATACTTGCAACGGTTCAAGATCCCACCTCCATCGGTTCCTCCAGACGGACGAGTCCGCTTGTGTCATCACATTTTACACGAGGAGGTAAACGGTCTTCTACAGAAAAAAGCCATAGAATACGTCCCTGTTCATCAGAGGCGCCAGGGGATATACTCTCGATATTTCCTGGTAAAAAAAAAGAGGTCCGACAGTAGAATTCAGACCAATTCTGGACTTGTGCATCTTTAACAAATAGATCCGCAAAGAGAAATTTCGAATGCTTGCCCTGCACCAGATCTTTCCCCATCTACATCAAGGAGACTGGATGTGCTCCATAGATCTGCAGGACGCTTATTTCCACATTCCAGTGTCCAGAAAACATCGAACATTTCTCCGTTTTCAAGTTGCTCTACGTCACTTTCAGTTCCGAGTCATACCTTTCGGACTGAAGTCCGCCCCACGGACTTTTTCAAAGTGCATGGCAGTGGTGGCAGCTTTTCTCCGCAGACGCAAAATATTCGTTTACCCGTATCTGGACGACTGGCTTCTGAAGAGTTCAACTCCTTCCCTGCTTCAGTCTCATCTTTCCTACAGTCTCCAGTTAATGAACAAGTTGGGTCTACGAGTCAATTTCAAAAAATCGATTCACAATCCCACCCAGAACATTCACTACCTAGGGTCGTCGCTGGACACCGCGGGAGCCAGCGTGTGTCCTTCGGCGGAGAGGTTTTCATCAATCGGGATCAAATGCCGAGAACTCCTGCGGACTCACCACCCAAGTCCGACAAGTGTCCTCTCTCCTGGGTTCCATGGCTTCCTGCATCTTCATAGTTCCCAATGCCAGATTGCACATGCGTCCCCTGCAGCAAGCTCTGGAAGACCAGTGGGTGCAAGCATCGGGCAGCTGAGAGGATCGGATATCACTGTCCCAGTCTGCCAGGGACTCCATCGTGTGGTGGACAAAGCGATCACATCTAATGAAAGGTGTTCCCTTCCATCAAGAGACTCCAACTCAAACTATAGTGACAGACGCCTCCCTGCAAGGTTGGGGCTCTCATATGAATCACCTTCAAGTGCAAGGGCTATGGTCGGACACAGAAAGGGGATACCATATCAATTTTCTGGAGTTGAGGGCTGTCCAACTATCCCTAAAATCCTTCTTTCCGTCTTCAGTCCAACTCCCTCTTGATTCAGACAGACAACACCACGACGATGTTTTATCTGAACAAGCAGGGAGGCACCAGGTCCAGAATTCTGTCTCAGGAGGCACAAGCCATTTGGAAGTGGCTTCTGGCACGGCATCTCACCATCACGGCTGTCCATGTGCCGGGCGTCCTAAATGTACAGGCGGACTTCCTAAGCAGAGAGTTCGTAGAAGCGCACAACTGGGTGCTAAACACCGAAGTGGCTCAGGATATCTTTCAAAGATGGGGTGTGCCGGACATAGACTTGTTCGCAGATGCAACAAACGCCAAATGCCCCGTCTACGCGTCCAGGTATCACCAACCAGGTTCAAGCGGGAATGCTCTGTTGATAAGATGGTCTCAGAGCTTACTCTACGCTTTTCCTCCACTGCCTCTCATTCCAGCAGTGATCACGAAGTTCTACAAGACCAACTCCAGGATGATTCTGATCGCTCCGGAGTGGTGGTATCCGGATCTTCTACAACTTTCCGAAGTTCCGCAACAGAGATAGCCTTGCCGTCCGGTCCTACTATCCAAGAGCCAGGGGAGAGTGTTTCACCCCAACCTTCCTTCCCTCAGTCTGACCGCATGGCTCCTGAAGTCTTGCAGTATGGTCACTTAGACTTGCCAGCGGACTGTATGAACATACTTAAGGAAGCGAAAAGACCTTCTACCAGGGTTTCCTACGCTTTCAAGTGGAAACGTCTTTACCTATGTTGTTTGAATAATGGTCATGACCCAGTTAGAGGGCAGGAACAGGTCATTTTGCCGTATCTCTTACACCTGGCTAAGTCGGGCCTGCAGTTTACATCTATCAAGGTACACTTAGCAGCAATAACTGCATATAGAAAATCACCTTCACAGGGTTCTTTTTTTCAAAATGCCAGTGGTGAAAGATTTTCTTGAAGGGTTAAAAAGGGTATACCCACCAGTACGAGCCCCTTCTCCTCCTTGGGAGCTCAACGTGGTCCTTACCAAACTGATGGGCGCTCCTTTTGAACCAATACACAAGTCCTCCTTGCAGCACTTGTCCTGGAAAGTGGCTTTTTTGGTTGCCATCACGTCGGCTCGTAGAGTCAGCGAGATACAAGCATTATGTTGTAAGGAACCCTACACTGTTTTTCACTCAAATAGGGTAGTTCTCAGAACTCATCCAAGTTTTCTGCCGAAAGTGGTTTCAGATTTCCACATTAATCAGGTTATCACTTTGCCTACCTTCTTCTCTAATCCTTCTACACCTCCTGAAAGAGCCTTACACTCGTTAGACCTTAAGAGGGTGTTGAAGTTTTATCTGGATAAGACCAAGGTAATAAGAAAGACGGACCGCTTGTTTGTCAACTACGGCCCCATTAATACAGGATTGGCATCCTCTAAAAGGTCTATTTCAAGATGGATAGTCTCCTGCATATCTCTAGCCTAATAATTAGCTAATAAGTCTCTTCAGGGAAAGCCTAAAGCGCATTCAACCAGAGGAAAGGCCTCTACTACGGCCCTCCTCAGGAACGTCCCTATAGCAGAAATCTGCATAGCAGCTACATGGCGGTCTGTTCATACTTTCTCTCGCCATTACTGCTTAGATTCAGATGCTCAGGAGGATGCCCAAGTGGGACAAGCCTCACTGAGGAATTTATTTGCTTAATGTCATGTTAAGATCTGTTTTTTAATACTATTTGCTCGTCCGCGAGGTAGTGGGTATGGGCTTGCTACTCTATTCAGTGCTTATGACTATTGATGAGTATCCCCTGGAAGAGAAGGATTAGTTACTTACCTGTAATCCTAGTTCTCTTCCAGGGGTATACTCATCAGTCATAAGCAACCCTCCCGCCTCCCCGGACGAGCATTTTTTTAGTAATTGCTACAAGTTAGTACACCGTGCAAAAAGAACTGACCTAACTCTCACCTGTGGTGCATGATGGGAGCAGAGGGTCTCCTGGAGGCCTTAAAGGCAAAGTGTCCAAGTTCTTGGAAGCCTTAAAGGCAAGGTGCCAGTGTTTTACTGTACGGTGATATTTATTCAGCTATGCAGCCTATGGGCCAACTGCCTGCTATTACATGTTTTTTTCTCTGAAAATAAAGGTTTTCTTGCATAACACTATTACAGTGTATGTTCTCTATTACAGAGTGTATACAGGAGATTGTCTGTACAGGGAAAACCTTTGTAATTTTGGCATTTTGCCTTATTGGAATTTGTTAGGCTGCATATTTATGTATTTATATACATGTATATATGTATGTCACGGAAGTGCTATGCACTTGTGATCCCCCAACATACATATATATATATATGTTCGAGGCATATGAGCTGCAGATCGTACACTGTGCATTAGATCGCCATCTGGTGTTGGGCTCGGATGCTTGCACTTTGTTGTTGTCTTGGAAGAGTCTTTTGTAGTCACGAGATAGGTGACTCCTCCTTTGGACGATAGTGCGCATGGGCATCGACTCCATGGTTAGATTGTTTTTTTCCGCCATCGGGTTCGGATGTACTTTGCTGCGCTCCGGATCGACACCGATCGGTTCCCCTCTCGACGCGCAGAAAACTCCCACCGTTCGACGGTATTGTTTCGACCGCGATCCTCTCATCGCGTCTCCACTCCAACACTGTTTCGAGTCCGGTCGCCGACGTTGGACCGTTGGGCGGGTCGGCGCCATCATCCAGCATATGGAAAGGACTCCATTTAAAAATGCAAGTGTGGGGCTAAATTCCCACACACAGATCTCCACGAGGTCTGTAATCTTTGCCTCTCTCCTGAACACGAGAGTCGACACTGCCAGGCCTGTGACTCCTTCAGGTCCAAAAGACCATCCGTGATCGCCGGGCCCGACGACACGAAATGTCCAGGTCAGCCGCTCCCGCACCGGACGACATCTTCGACACAGGCTCCGACAACCCAGACACCGGAGATCTGCAAATCGACACCTCCGGAGCCGAAGACTCGGGGTCCGACGACCAAACCCTCACGCCGGGCCAACGTACCGTGAGTACTCACGTCGATGCCCCTCTCCCGAAGAAACAAAAGGCTTCGGTCACACCTTCGCCTTCCGGCCTAGGTCTGCACCATCACAAAGCTTCAGGAGCCCCGCCTTCCGGCTCGACTCCGAAGCACCCAAAGCCTTCTGGCAGCTCGGGATCGAGCCAGCCACATCCCGGTGCCGACAAACACCCATCGGCACCAAAGCACAACAGACCCTTCGGCGCCGAAGACCAAGGTCCCCGACGCCTCGACACCGAAGCCTAACAAACCTTCGGAGTCGACGAAAAAACTTTCGGTGTCGAAAACTTCACCACCGCCGAAGGACACCAAACAACCTCGCAAGCATAAACAACACTCGGAGCCGAAATCTTCGATGCCGACAAAACACGCTAGCTCTGAAGAACTCTCTGTTCCCATCGACCCAAAGCAGAAAACTCTGCACATTGACCCCATTACCGGACATGTCCAATCCGTAATACCTCACAAAAGGAAGCTACAGGAACCAACAACACCTGAGCCACCTCTCAAGAAAAAAGACTCTTCCACATCACCTATAAGGTCTTTTTCTCCACCTCCACAACACTTTAGCCCTATACACTCCCCGCCTCACACTCCCCCACCTTTCTCTTCACCACAAGGGGATACAGACGGGGATGATCATGATGATGACATAGTCACCTCACAACACAGATACTGATGACGACCTTCACAGTATCCCACCCCAGGACCCCTGGGACAATTATGATCTCCCAGATATACCCGTCCCTGACCCATACCCATCCAAACCCTCACCCCCAGATGATACTATAGGGTTTGCACAGGTCATAAACAGGGCAGCACAATTCCATGGTGTCAAGTTACACTCAGACCCCCTGGAAGAAGACTTTTTATTAGAAACTTTTAGCCAGCCTCAAAAGTCTACACATACTCTCCCTATGCTTAAAGGCATTATTAAACATTCCCCTGAGGTCTTCAAGGACCCAGTTAGAGCTAGGGTTCTTAACCCAAGGATTGAGAAAAATATAAGCCTGCCCCTTCTGACCCCACTTATATTAAAGGTCAACTCCCTCTGGACTCTTTAGTAGTTGCTAATGCACGAAAAAGGGCAAACTCGCAAACTACTGGTGAGGCACCACCACCAGATAAAGAGTCCAAATTGCTCGACGCATCTGGCAAGAGGGTTGCGTCTCAAGCAGCTAACATGTGGCGCATCGCCAATTCACAAGCCTTACTGGCGAGATATGACAGGGCACATTACGATGAGCTCGAAAAGCTCATTCAGTACCTTCCAGATCAGCATAAGACCAAGGCTAATGATCTCATACAGGAGGGCAAGCTTGTCACAAACACCTCAATAAAGTGCGCCCTTGACGCAGCAGATACAGCATCACGCGCAATAAACTCAAGCGTTTTGCTACGCAGACACGCGTGGTTACGCATATCAGGCTTTAAGCAGGAGGTACAATCTACCATCCTCAATCAACCCTTAGACCAGGAACACCTGTTTGGGCCTAATGTGGACACTTCTCTAGAAAAAATGAAGAAGGACACAGACACAGCCAAGGCTATGGGAGCTCTGCAAGCTACAACTAGTAGAGGTTCCTTTCGTCGCTCCTTATACAGAGGCGGCTCCAAAACTACTGCCACAGACACCACCTCTGCTAATTATAAAAATACCACCCAAACCTCCTCTAATAGAGGTTATTCCAGAGGTAATTACAGAGGTAACAACAACAGGGGTAGAGGACGCGGGTTTAACACACGCACCTCCCCTACCACCAAACAGTGACTTCCCTCCGTTTCCCCCGATCATTCCACTCCAGTCGGGGAAGACTATCAAAGTTCCTACCTGCGTGGAATTCCATCACCACCGACAGATGGGTAAGACAAATTATCCAGTATGGTTACTGCCTGGAACTCACTTCTACTCCTCCCAACATACCACCCAGACAGCGTCCCATGTCCACAGAACATCTAACGCTCCTCAAACAGGAGGTTCTCTCTATGCTCCAAAAGCAAGCAATAGAACCAGTCCCTCTACAACATCAGGGCACAGGGGTTTACTCACTGTATTTTCTAATCCCCAAAAGGACGGTTCCCTCAGGCCCATACTGGACCTCAGACCCCTCAACTATTACATTCACTCAGATCATTTCCACATGATCACTCTTCAACAAATACTTCCACTACTCCAACAAGGCGACTTCCTTGCCACACTAGATCTCAAGGACGCCTATTTCCATATTCCCATTCACCCTGCGCACAGGAAATACCGAAGGTTCACAGTGGACGGACAACATTATCAGTTCAAAGTCCTGCCATTCGGGTGGCAACAGCACCAAGGGTTTTCACCAAGTGCCTAGCAGTAGTAGCTGCGCACTTGCGAAGACAACACATTCATGTGTTTCCGTATCTAGACGACTGGCTAATAAAAGCCAAGTCACACAATCAATGTGTACAGCACACATTCCAAACAGTTCTGCTACTACACAATTTAGGGTTCACAATAAACCATACCAAATCTCATCTCCATCCCTCCTACATACATCAGTACCTAGGAGCCACAATAGATACCTCCAGAGCTCTGGCATACCCCAATCCGTCCAGGATAACAAGTATGCAAGCCCTCATCAAAAATTCCTACCTCAACACTACCTTCCAGCTCGAGTGTTTATGCAGCTCATAGGAATGATGGCCTCGTGCATCTTTATTGTCCCTCACGCACGACTTCAAATGCGTCCCCTGCAAGAATGCTTAGCACGTCAGTGGAACCAAGCTCAAGGCCAGCTTACAGATCTGGTGTTGGTAGACAGCCGCACTCATCGCTCTCTGCAATGGTGGAACAAACAAAACATTTCCAAGGGGCGACCGTTCCTAGAGCCAGTTCCACAGATAGTGCTCACAACAGACGCATCTCTCACTGGGTGGGGAGCTCACCTCCTTACCCACACAACGCAGGGCAACTGGACCAAGTCACAAAAACTGCTCCACATCAACCACCTAGAATTATTAGCAATATTTCTAGCGCTAAAGTCATTCCAACTGCATCTTACTCACAAAACTGTCTTAGTCAAAACAGACAACATGACAGCAATGTACTATATACAAAAACAGGGGGGGACACACTCTCTGCAGCTGTCTCGCCTAGCGCAACACATATGGACATGGGCCATTCCTCAAAGCATATACCTCCTTGCAGAACATCTTCCAGGAGTTCACAATCACCTTGCAGATCTGTTAAGTCGACAGACACAACAAATTCACGAATGGGAACTGCATCCGCAAGTTCTGAAACCTTTTTTTCAAATGTGGGGCCATCCACAAATAGACCTGTTCGCCACACAAGAAAACACAAAATGCCCAACCTTCGCCGCCAGGTTCCCACACCCGTCGTCCAAGGGCAATGCAATATGGATGAACTGGTCAGGCAGATTTGCATACGCTTTTCCGCCTCTCCCACTCATTCCCCTAGTGGTACGCAAACTCAGGCAACAGTCTCTAACAATGATCCTAGTTGCTCCCACATGGGCAAGACAACCATGGTTCACAACACTTCTCGAACTCTCAGTGGTTCCACACCACAAACTGCACCTCTCTCCACACCTCTTAACTCAGAACCATGGAGAGATCAGACACCCCGATCCAGGTCAACTGAATCTGGCAATATGGCTCCTGAAGTCCTAGAGTTCGGTTACCTTAACCTCCCACCAGAATGTATGCATGTCATTAAGGAAGCCAGACGTCCCACTACCAGAGCTTGTTATGCAGCAAAATGGAAAAGGTTTGTTATTTATTGTAATAACAACAATATCAACCCACTAGATGCCTCCATACAAAACATTATCTGTTACTTGCTGCATCTACAAACATGTAACCTGGCATACTCATCCATCAGATTACATCTTGCTACTCTAGCTGCATACTTACAAAACAGACAGCATTTGTCACTGTTTAGAGTACCTGCAATTAAAGCCTTTATGGAAGGCCTTAAAAGAATCATTCCCCCTAGATTGCCACCCTCTCCAGCATGGAATCTAAATATTGTCCTCACCAGGCTCATGGGTCCCCCATTTGAACCTCTGCACAAATGTGAGTTACAATTTCTTACATGGAAAGTAGCCTTCCTAATTGCAATCACCTCTCTCAGAAGAGTCAGTGAGATTCAGGCTTTAACCATACAAGAACCTTTTTACAAATCCATCGTAATAAAGTAGTTCTCAGACCAAACCCCAAATTCCTACCTAAAGTAATTTCTGCTTTTCACCTTAACCAATCAATAGAGTTACCTGTCTTTTTCCAAGACCCAGACTCTGTAGCAGAAAGAGCTCTCCACACACTAGATGTCAGAAGAGCCCTACTTTACTACATTGACAGGACCAAACCTTTCAGAAAGACAAAACAATAATTTGTAGCTTTCTCCCCACCACATAAAGGTAATCCCATCTCAAAAGCTGGCATTGCTACATGGATAGTCAAATGCATTCAAATTTGCTACCAAAAGGCTAAACGCACCTTAATAATTCCCCTAGGGCACATTCCACACGTAAACTAGGGGCTTCTATGGCATTTTTAGGGAACATCCCCTAAATGACATATGTAAAGCAGCAACATGGTCTACACCACATACCTTTACCAAACACTACTGCGTTGATGTACACGCAAAGCAACAAGCTGCTGTGGGCCAAGCTGTTCTTAAAACACTTTTTCAAACTACTGCAACGGATACAGGTGACCACCGCTAGGGGAGACACTGCTATACAGTCTATGCACAGTGTACGATCTGCAGCTCATATGCCTCGAACGGTAAATGCTACTTACCAGTATGCATCTGTTCTTTGCATGTAGAGCTGCAGAGTCGTACACGCCTACCCGCCTCCCCGGAACCTGTATCTGTTCCAGCATAATCTTAATTAGATACATTCACATGGACATCTTTTTCTTCTTACTGACTCCATCTTTTCCCATCATGGCGAAAAACAATCTAACCATGGAGTCGATGCCCATGCGCACTATCGTCCAAAGGAGGAGCCACCTATCTCGTGACTACAAAAGACTCTTCCAAGACAACAACAAAGTGCAAGCATCCGAGCCCAACACCAGATGGCGATCTAATGCACAGTGTACGACTCTGCAGCTCTACATGCCAAGAACAGATGCATACTGGTAAGTAGCATTTACCTTCTATATGCTACGGGATCCCGCAGGTGGGCGGGGATAATTAAGTGCTTATGACTTTGATGAGTATACCCCTGGAAGAGAACTAGGATTACATGTAAGTAACTAATCCTTACTCTCTATTTGTGGTAGTGTGGGCGACCAGTAAGGCTTTATCAGAGGGTAGTGTTAAGCATTTGTTGTACACACTGAATCAGCGAATGATGTCACACACACAAAGACTGAACTCAGACCAATTTGATTTGTATAAAAATATTATTTAGTTGTATTTATTTCCTAGAACCAAGCAAGCCTGGCACAGGTAAGTGTATAGGATAATTTTCAAGGCAGGTTGAACGATACAAGCAAGCTGAATGAAAATGACTTCGTTACAGGTTTGTAAATGCTTTCAATACAGTTGAAATTACTGTTAGATTACTTTTGGTTACTGTACAGATTACTTTCTGGATTACTTTTTCTACTCGTATCACATTGGGACATTTCCTAGAGCAAAAAGAAAGTAAGCAATGATCTTCTTTGTGTTTTTTCAAAGTTCAATACAAAGCCAACTCCACAATTTGAACATTTTTGCAAGGAAAAACAGTCAGTGTTCCTACGGAGAGAAATGAAGTTATCGGTTAACAGGTGTAGGAAAGGGGCTCTATATATACTGCACCAAAGTAAGGTACAGTGTGTATAGGGTCCACAGTTCCCCAATGGTATGGCAGAGGCTAAAGTTAGATATAACCTTACTCTCTAAAGTGGTAGCTTGGTCGAGCAGTAAGGCAGTACCAGAGGACAGTGTAAAGCATTTGTTGTACACACTCAATCAGCAAATGTCTCACACACTCAAGAACTGAACTCTAGGCCAATTGTTTGTATAAAAATATAGGTTCGAGGCATATGAGCTGCAGATCGTACACTGTGCATGAGATCGCCATCTGGTGTTGGGCTCGGATGCTTGCACTTTGTTGTTGTCTTGGAAGAGTCTTTTGTAGTCACGAGATAGGTGACTCCTCCTTTGGACGATAGTGCGCATGGGCATCGACTCCATGGTTAGATTGTTTTTTTCCGCCATCGGGTTCGGATGTACCTTGCTGCGCTCCGGATCCACATCGATCGGTTCCCCTCTCGACGCGCAGAAGAACCTCCTACCGTTCGACGGTATTGTTTTCGATCGCGATCCCCTCATCGCGTCTCCACTCCAACACTGTTTCGAGTCCGGTCGCCGACGTTGGTCCGTTGGGCGTGTCGGCGCCATCATCCAGCATATGGAAAGGACTCCATTTAAAAATGCAGGTGTGGGGCTAAATTCCACACACAGATCTCCACGAGATCTGTAATCTTTGCCTCTCTCCAGAACACGAGAGCCAACACTGCCAAGCCTGTGACTCCTTTCGGTCCAAAAGACCATCCGTGATCGCCGGGCCCGACGACACGAAATGTCCAGGTCAGCCGCTCCCGCACCGGACGACATCTTTGACACAGGCTCCGACAACCCGGACACCGGAGATTTACAAATCGACACCTCCGGAGCCGAAGACTCAGGGTCCGACGACCAACTCATCACACCACACCAACGTACTGTGAGTACTGACGTCGATGCCCCTGCCCCCAAGAAACAAAAGGCTTCGGTCACACCTTCGCCTTCGGGCCTAGGTCTGCACCATCACAAAGCTTCAGGAGCCCCGCCTTCCGGCTCGACTCCCAAGCACCTAAAGCCTTCTGGCAGCTCGGGACCGAGCCAGCCACGTCCCGGAGCCGAAAAACACTCATCGGCACCGAAACACAAGACTAAGGTCTCGGCACCAACAGACCCTTCGGCGCCAAAGTCCAAGGTCCCAGACACCTCGACACCGAAGCATAACAAACCTTCGGAGTCGACAAAAACCCTCGGTGTCGAAAACTTCACCAAAGGACACCAAACAACCTCGCAAGCCCAAACAACACTCGGAGCCGAAATCTTCGATGCCGACCAAACACGCCAGCTCAGAAGAACTCTTGGTTCCCATCGACCCAAAGCAGAAAACTCTGCACATTGACCCTATTACCGGACAGGTACAATCAGTAATACCTCACAAGAGGAAGATACAGGAACCAACCACACCTGAGCCACCTCATAAGAAGAAAGACTCTTCCACATCACCTATAAGGTCTTTCTCTCCACCTCCACAACACCTCAGCCCTCTACACTCCCCGCCTCACTCTCCTCCACCTTGTTTTTCACCACAAGGGGATACAGACAGGGAGGATCATGATGATGACATGCAGTCACCTCACAACACCTACACTGATGACGACCTTCACAGTATCCCACCACAAGACCCCTGGGACAGTTATGACCTCCCAGATATACCTGTCCCTGAACCATACCCATCAAAAGCCTCACCTCCAGATGATGCTATAGGGTTTTCACAGGTGATAAACAGGGCAGCACAATACCATGGTGTCAAGTTACACTCAGACCCCCTGGAAGAAGACTTTTTACTAGAAACTTTTAGCCAGCCTCAAAAGTCTACCCATACTCTACCTATGCTTAAAGGCATTATTAAACATGCCCCTGAGGTCTTCAAAGACCCAGTTAGGGCTAGGGTTCTTAACCCAAGGATCGAGAAAAATATAAACCTGCCCCTTCTGACCCAGATTATATTAAAGGCCAACTCCCTCTAGACTCATTAGTAGTTGCTAATGCACGGAAAAGGGCAAACTCCCAGACTACTGGTGAGACACCACCACCAGACAAGGAGTCCAAATTACTCGACGCATCGGGAAAAAGAGTTGCGTCTCAAGCAGCAAACATGTGGCGCATCGCCAATTCCCAAGCCTTACTGGCGAGATATGACAGAGCCCATTACGACGAGCTTGAAAAGCTCATTGAGCACCTTCCAGATCAGTATAAGACCAAGGCCAATGATCTAATACAAGAAGGCAAGATTGTCACAAACACCTCAATAAAGTGCGCCCTTGACGCAGCAGATACAGCAGCACGCACAATAAACTCAAGCGTTTTGCTGCGCAGACACGCATGGCTACGAATATCTGGCTTCAAGCAGGAGGTACAATCTACCATCCTCAATCAACCCTTAGACCAGGAACACCTGTTTGGGCCTAATGTGGACACTTCTCTAGAAAAAATGAAGAAGGACACAGACACAGCCAAAGCTATGGGAGCTCTACAAGCCACACCTAGCAGAGGTTCCTTTCGTCGCTCCTTATATAGAGGCGGCTCCAAAACTACAGCCACAGACACCACCTCTGCTAACTACAAAAACACCACTCAAACCTCCTCTAATAGAGGTTACTCCAGAGGTAATTACAGAGGTAATAACAGGGGTAGAGGACGCGGGTTTAACACACGCACCTCCCCTACCACCAAACAGTGACTTCCCTCCGTTTCCCCCGATCATTCCACTCCCGTCGGGGGAAGACTGTCAAAGTTCCTACCTGCGTGGAATTCCATCACCACCGACAGGTGGGTAATACAAATTATCCAGTATGGTTACTGCCTCGAACTCACTTCTACTCCCCCAACATACCACCCAGACAGCGTCCCATGTCCACGGAACATCTAACGCTCCTCAATCAAGAGGTTCTCTCTATGCTCCAAAAGCACGCAATAGAACCAGTCCCTCTACAACATCAGGGCACAGGGGTTTACTCACTATACTTTCTAATCCCCAAAAGGACGGTTCCCTCAGGCCCATACTGGACCTCAGACCCCTCAACTATTACATTCACTCAGATCATTTTCACATGATCACTCTTCAACAAATACTTCCACTACTCCAACAAGGCGACTTCCTTGCCACACTAGATCTCAAGGACGCCTATTTCCATATTCCCATTCACCCTGCGCACAGGAAATACCTAAGGTTCATAGTGGACGGACAACATTATCAGTTCAAAGTCCTCCCATTCGGGGTGGCAACAGCACCAAGGGTTTTCACCAAGTGCCTAGCAGTAGTAGCTGCGCACTTACGAAGACAACACATTCACGTGTTTCCGTATCTAGACGACTGGCTAATAAAAGCCAAGTCACACAACCAATGTGTACAGCACACACTCCAAACAGTTCGGCTACTACACAATTTGGGGTTCACAATAAACCATACCAAATCGCATCTCCATCCCTCCTACATACATCAGTACCTAGGAGCCACAATCGATACCTCCAGGGCCCTTGCATACCCCAATCCTTCCAGGATAACAAGTATGCAAGCCCTCATCAACAAATTCCTACCTCAACACTACCTTCCAGCTCGAGTGTTTATGCAACTCGTAGGAATGATGGCCTCGTGCATCTTTATTGTCCCTCACGCACGACTTCAAATGCGGCCCCTGCAAGAATGCTTAGCACGTCAGTGGAACCAAGCTCAGGGCCAGCTTACAGATCTGGTGTTGGTAGACAGCCGCACTCATCGCTCTCTGCAATGGTGGAACATACAAAACATTTCCAAAGGGCGGCCGTTCCTAGAGCCAGTTCCACAAATAGTGCTCACAACAGACGCATCTCTCACCGGGTGGGGAGCTCACCTCCTTACCCACACAACGCAGGGCAGCTGGACCAAGTCACAAAAACTGCTCCACATCAACCACCTAGAATTATTAGCAATATTTCTAGCGCTAAAGTCATTCCAACCGCATCTTACTCACAAGACTGTCTTAGTCAAAACAGACAACATGACAGCAATGTACTATGTACAAAAACAGGGGGGACACACTCTCTACAGCTGTCTCGCCTGGCGCAAGCCATATGGAGATGGGCCATTCCTCAAAACATTTACCTCCTTGCAGAACACCTTCCAGGAGTTCACAATCACATTGCGGATCTGTTAAGTCGACAGACACAACAGATTCACGAATGGGAACTGCATCCGCAAGTTCTACAACCTTTTTCCAAATGTGGGGCCATCCACAAATAGACCTGTTCGCCACACAAGAAAACACAAAATGCCCAACCTTCGCCGCCAGGTTCCCACACCCGTCGTCCAAGGGCAATGCAATATGGATGAACTGGTCAGGCAGATTTGCATACGCTTTTCCGCCTCTCCCACTCATTCCCCTAGTAGTACGCAAACTCAGACAACAGTCTCTAACAATGATCCTAGTTGCTCCCACATGGGCAAGACAACCATGGTTCACAACACTTCTCGAACTCTCAGTAGTTCCACACCACAAACTGCACCTCTCTCCACACCTCTTAACTCAGAACCATGGAGAGATCAGACACCCCGATCCAGGTCAACTGAATCTGGCAATATGGCTCCTGAAGTCCTAGAGTTCGGTTACCTTAACCTTCCACCTGAGTGTATGCAGGTCATTAAAGAAGCCAGACGTCCCACTACCAGGGCTTGTTATGCAGCAAAATGGAAAAGGTTTGCTATTTATTGCAATAACAACAATATCAACCCACTAGATGCCTCCATACAAAACATTATCTGTTACTTGCTGCATCTGCAAACATGTAACCTAGCATACTCATCCATAAGATTACATCTTGCCGCTCTAGCCGCATACTTACAAAACAGACAGCATTTGTCACTGTTTCGAGTACCTGCAATTAAAGCCTTTATGGAAGGCCTTAAAAGAATCATTCCCCTAGATTGCCACCCTCTCCAGCATGGAATCTAAATATTGTCCTCACCAGGCTCATGGGTCCCCCATTTGAACCTCTGCACAAATGTGAGTTACAATTTCTTACATGGAAAGTAGCCTTCCTAATTGCAATAACCTCTCTCAGAAGAGTGAGTGAGATTCAGGCTTTAACCATACAAGAACCTTTTTACAAATCCATCGTAATAAAGTAGTTCTCAGACCAAACCCCAAATTCCTACCTAAAGTAATTTCTGCTTTTCACCTTAACCAATCAATAGAGTTACCCGTCTTTTTCCAAGACCCAGACTCTGTAGCAGAAAGAGCTCTACACACACTAGATGTCAGAAGAGCCCTACTTTACTACATTGACAGGACCAAACCTTTCAGAAAGACAAAACAATTATTTGTAGCTTTCTCCCCACCACATAAAGGTAATCCCATCTCAAAGGCTGGCATTGCTAGATGGATAGTCAAATGCATTCAAATTTGCTACCAAAAGGCTAAACGCACCTTAATAATTCCCCTAGGGCACATTCCACACGTAAACTAGGGGCTTCTATGGCATTTTTAGGGAACATCCCCTAAATGACATATGTAAGGCAGCAACATGGTCTACGCCACATACCTTTACCAAACACTACTGTGTTGATGTACACGCAAAGCAGCAAGCTGCTGTGGGCCAAGCTGTTCTTAAAACACTTTTTCAGACTACTGCAACTGATACAGGTGACCACCGCTAGGGGAGACACTGCTATACAGTCTATGCACAGTGTACGATCTGCAGCTCATATGCCTCGAACGGTAAATGCTACTTACCAGTATGCATCTGTTCTTGGCATGTAGAGCTGCAGAGTCGTACACGCCCACCCACCTCCCCGGAACCTGTATCTGTTCCAGTATAATCTTAATTAGATATATTCACATGGACATCTTTTTCTTCTTACTGACTCCATCTTTTCCCATCATGGCGAAAAACAATCTAACCATGGAGTCGATGCCCATGCGCACTATCGTCCAAAGGAGGAGTCACCTATCTCGTGACTACAAAAGACTCTTCCAAGACAACAACAAAGTGCAAGCATCCGAGCCCAACACCAGATGGCGATCTCATGCACAGTGTACGACTCTGCAGCTCTACATGCCAAGAACAGATGCATACTGGTAAGTAGCATTTACCTTTTATTTTAGAACCACAATATGTATCAAAGTATACTTTCTCAGAATGGGTTACCTTAGTTAAACACTTTTCAAATAGGCAATAGACTTTTTGATTACAGTAGTCACAGTTGTTGCAAAAGGCAACACAATGTCAAACACAATGCAACATTGAGCTCAATGGAAAGTTTTAGTTAAATGCAATTAATTACTTTGTGGATTACTTTTCTAACCACAGGACTAGATCTTGGATTCAGTCCCGGGACACTTCCTGTAAACAGTTGAGTAAAAGCGTTTTGGTTACAGTAGTGATTTTTAAGGAATATTATTGTATTTTAAAAGTTGACACTTAGAAACTTTTCTAGGTAAAATTACCAATGTTATCCTATGGAAGGAAATTCAGTTTGCAGGTAAAGTATGTTTACGTTACTTTTGTAATCCAGTGCTGGGCTCTCAGGTTCAGCACTGGGATATCTATCTAAAACAGGCAAGTAATTACGTTTGTATTGTTGGCACGATTTTGAAAGAATATTTGTAAGATTCAGAAATCGACACTTAGAAACTTTTTTAGCAAAAAGCAGGCAATGATATCCTATGGAAGGAATTTCAAGTTACTGGTAAGTATGGTTAAAATTACTTTTCAGGGTCAGTACTGGACTAAAAGATGCAGCACTGAGGTCTCTCCTGATAACAGGTGAGTAAATCGAAATTCGTTACTGTTGTGATTTTTAGGCAATATTTTAGTATTTCAAAAGTAGACACTTAAAAGAATTTTCACAGAAAACCAGTCAATGGGTCCCTATGGAAGAAAATTGAGTTAGCGGTAAGTAACGTTGTGATTACTTTTCAGGGTCAGTGCTGGGCACCAAGATCCAGCACTGGGATCTCTCCTAATAGCAGGTGAGTATTTTCGTTTTCGTTACTCGGTTGATTTTAGGTGAATATTTTAAAGTTGAGAAACTCCACACTTCGAAGAATTTTCCGGTGATGCCAGCCAATGTCCCCCTATGGAAGGTAAGTGAGTTATCGGTTTTTGGGTAAGTACTTGACTGGCAAAGTTAAGGTTCTGGGCTTAGACTCAGGGGTCTCCCAGGGTCAGGTAAGTACAGTTGTTTCACCTCCAGCGGCACAGGGGCGGCCGGGTGCAGAGTGAGTTAGGCCCAATGTTATCCTATGGCAGGCAGGGGGCCCTTGGTTGGTGGCTGCTGGCTAGAAGGCCACGCGGCTGTGGGGGCTGGGCTCCTGGTCACTTGCTCAGGGCAAATGGGGAAGTGGATTAGGACAGAGGTTGCACTGCCAGGGCCACTCGGGCGGCTGGGTGCAGGGTGCTTTTGAGCCGTCGGGCGCTCAATGTTAACCAATTGAGATCTTGGAAGGTGAACAAAGGCTGCAGGCTCGGGGACGGTGACTCTTCAGGAGCGACCAACACTTCGAGAGGTAAGTTGGGGTCTTGGAGGATAGGTAGACACCCAGGAGTTGGGCACAGGGGGCCGTGGGGCGCCGGGTGCAGGGGGGGTCTTTTGAGGTCGGGAAATCTTATCCCCTGCTGGTCGCGGTTGGAGGGGGTCCCTTGTCCTGAGGCTACAGGCATCGTCGGGGTCGTCGAGGAGGGTCCTTGGGCACTGGATTCCAGGTCAGAATCGCCGGGGGGACGTCCTCAAAGTCTTTGTTCACTCAGGCACAGGCTGGGCTCGGCGGGTGCAGAGTGTGCAGGTTTCGCGGTTCCGTGCCAGGGCCGGGTCTTTTCTAGTTTTTCTTTTGAACAGTACCACTGCTCGTGGGAGTCCCTGGGTTGAAGGCTGTGGCACAGAAGTCAGGTCCTCCGGGGTTTTTGAGGTTGCTGAGTCCGGGGTTCCGCAGGTTCGGAGGTCGACAGGCCGGTAGGGCTGGGGCCAAGTCAGTTGTCGTCGCCTCCTTGTTAGCAGCTGCACGGCTGGTCTTCTTGCTTCGTCTTCTCTTCTTGTTTCGGATTCGGGAACTGAGGAAGGAAGGTTCAGGGAGCCCCTAAATACTGAATTTAGGGGTGGTTACAGGTAGGTAAGGGCAGGGACCAATGGGTCCCGTCCCTGGGGTGGGTACACCCCTATTCTGCCACTCTCCAGTGGGAGGGGCGCAGGAGCCTGTCCCTGGTTGGCTGGGTCCCCCCCATCCTCAAGATGGCGGGGACTCGAGTTTGTGCTTCACCTCGCCTCCCCCACCTTAGGGGTGGAGTTGGCAGAGGTGGGCACAACCCATTTCCTGCCTCTGGTTTTCCCGCCGGTTCTCCCGCCAGAAGTGGGGGTAGAACCAGTGGGGACCAGTTTGCTGGGAGCAGCAAATGGTCTGGGGAAGCTCAAAAGGCGGCAGGCCTTTGAAGCTTCCCCTGCCCATCCTGGGAGAGGAGGCTTTGGCACCTCGCCCCAGGATGCACATTGTTTCAGGCCCCTGAGAGCAGAGGCTCTCGACCCAGGGGTCCAGAAACATGTCTGGTGGTGGCAGCCTGGGCAGCCACTAAGTCCGGACACTGGAGGTCGGGTTGGTTTCAGGGGGCATCTCTAAGATGCCCTCTGGAGTGTGTTTTACATTAAATCCCACACTGGCATCAGTGTGGGTTTAATGTGCTGAGAAGTTTAATACCAAACTTCTCAGTTTTCAGTGGGGCCATTATGGTGCTGTGGAGTTCGTAATGACAGACTCCCAGCACCATATACTCTTAATGGCAGCACTGCACTTACAATGCCCAAGAATGGACTTGGGCACTGTAGGGGCACAGGGCTCATGCCTCTGTGCCCTCACCACTGGCATAGTGCACCCAGCTAGAGGGGTGGCTGACCTAGGCCAGGGCAGTGGGTCGACTCTTCACTTTTGTTCTGCACCAAGACACGCAGCCTGCAAAGGCAGTGTGTGTGTGTGTGTAAAGGTACAGGGTCCCTAAGGGTGGCACAACAAGTGCTGCAGCCCTTAGGGGCCTTCCCTGGTCACAGTGCCCTGGGTACCCATGGTACCATTTACCAGGGGCTGACCTGTGGCCAGGGATGCCAATTGGGTGTAGGCATCAATGCAGTTTTAGGGAAGGAACACCGGCCCTGGGTACCTGGTTGGCAGGAGCCCAGGGCACACTCAGTCAAAGCACATCAGCAATTCAGCATACCATGGGGGCATACCATGCAAGAAAGATGGCACTTTCTCACAACAGGTAAGAACAAGTTTGTGGGAGTTGGTATTCTGGGGTTAGAACCAGGGTTCCCCTAGGGTCATGGATGCACTTTCAAAGCACCCTCGGCGGCACTAGGGCGGCCGGGTGCAGAGTGCTGAAGCCCAGTGTTATCCAATGGGGGATAGGGGGCCTCCGGTTGGTGGCTGCTCACGAGCACGCCACAAGGTTGTGAGAGCAAAGCTCCCGGTGTTAGGCTCAGGGCAAAGGGGGATCCGGTTTAGCACACAAAGTGCAGGGCGCAGGGACGGCTGGGTGCTGGTTTGGTGTTGGGAGCCCTGTTGTTTGCAAAGGGGATTCTCTGGTTTCAACAAAGACTGCAGGCTCGGGGACAAAGATCTTCTGGAGGTGACCACCGGTTAGAGAGGTAAGTTGGGATGCCTGCGGGTGATGGGACACCATCAGTTGGGCCACCCAAGGCCGTTGGACTTCGTGTGCAGGGGTGTCTTTAGGAGTCGGGTTGTCTTACCAGCTCCGGTCGCGGTTGTGGGGGGGTCCTCCAGAAAGAGGCTGCAGGCTTCACTGGGAGATTCATGGCAGGTCAGAGACACCAGATCTCAGGTCAGGATCGCCAGGGAGACCTCCTCGTGGTGTTGGGCCACTCGGGCGTCGGGTGCAGAGTGGTGCAGACTCGCGGATTTGGCCGGAGCCAGAGTCTGTGGGTGAGCAAATCCGGTGCTCACTGGAAACAGTCTGTTCGAGGCATATGAGCTGCAGATCGTACACTGTGCATGAGATCGCCATCTGGTGTTGGGCTCGGATGCTTGCACTTTGTTGTTGTCTTGGAAGAGTCTTTTGTAGTCACGAGATAGGTGACTCCTCCTTTGGACGATAGTGCGCATGGGCATCGACTCCATGGTTAGATTGTTTTTTTCCGCCATCGGGTTCGGATGTACCTTGCTGCGCTCCGGATCCACATCGATCGGTTCCCCTCTCGACGCGCAGAAGAACCTCCTACCGTTCGACGGTATTGTTTTCGATCGCGATCCCCTCATCGCGTCTCCACTCCAACACTGTTTCGAGTCCGGTCGCCGACGTTGGTCCGTTGGGCGTGTCGGCGCCATCATCCAGCATATGGAAAGGACTCCATTTAAAAATGCAGGTGTGGGGCTAAATTCCCACACACAGATCTCCACGAGATCTGTAATCTTTGCCTCTCTCCAGAACACGAGAGCCAACACTGCCAAGCCTGTGACTCCTTTCGGTCCAAAAAGACCATCCGTGATCGCCGGGCCCGACGACACGAAATGTCCAGGTCAGCCGCTCCCGCACCGGACGACATCTTTGACACAGGCTCCGACAACCCGGACACCGGAGATTTACAAATCGACACCTCCGGAGCCGAAGACTCAGGGTCCGACGACCAACTCATCACACCACACCAACGTACTGTGAGTACTGACGTCGATGCCCCTGCCCCCAAGAAACAAAAGGCTTCGGTCACACCTTCGCCTTCGGGCCTAGGTCTGCACCATCACAAAGCTTCAGGAGCCCCGCCTTCCGGCTCGACTCCCAAGCACCTAAAGCCTTCTGGCAGCTCGGGACCGAGCCAGCCACGTCCCGGAGCCGAAAAACACTCATCGGCACCGAAACACAAGACTAAGGTCTCGGCACCAACAGACCCTTCGGCGCCAAAGTCCAAGGTCCCAGACACCTCGACACCGAAGCATAACAAACCTTCGGAGTCGACAAAAAAACCCTCGGTGTCGAAAACTTCACCAAAGGACACCAAACAACCTCGCAAGCCCAAACAACACTCGGAGCCGAAATCTTCGATGCCGACCAAACACGCCAGCTCAGAAGAACTCTTGGTTCCCATCGACCCAAAGCAGAAAACTCTGCACATTGACCCTATTACCGGACAGGTACAATCAGTAATACCTCACAAGAGGAAGATACAGGAACCAACCACACCTGAGCCACCTCATAAGAAGAAAGACTCTTCCACATCACCTATAAGGTCTTTCTCTCCACCTCCACAACACCTCAGCCCTCTACACTCCCCGCCTCACTCTCCTCCACCTTGTTTTTCACCACAAGGGGATACAGACAGGGAGGATCATGATGATGACATGCAGTCACCTCACAACACCTACACTGATGACGACCTTCACAGTATCCCACCACAAGACCCCTGGGACAGTTATGACCTCCCAGATATACCTGTCCCTGAACCATACCCATCAAAAGCCTCACCTCCAGATGATGCTATAGGGTTTTCACAGGTGATAAACAGGGCAGCACAATACCATGGTGTCAAGTTACACTCAGACCCCCTGGAAGAAGACTTTTTACTAGAAACTTTTAGCCAGCCTCAAAAGTCTACCCATACTCTACCTATGCTTAAAGGCATTATTAAACATGCCCCTGAGGTCTTCAAAGACCCAGTTAGGGCTAGGGTTCTTAACCCAAGGATCGAGAAAAAATATAAACCTGCCCCTTCTGACCCAGCTTATATTAAAGGCCAACTCCCTCTAGACTCATTAGTAGTTGCTAATGCACGGAAAAGGGCAAACTCCCAGACTACTGGTGAGACACCACCACCAGACAAGGAGTCCAAATTACTCGACGCATCGGGAAAAAGAGTTGCGTCTCAAGCAGCAAACATGTGGCGCATCGCCAATTCCCAAGCCTTACTGGCGAGATATGACAGAGCCCATTACGACGAGCTTGAAAAGCTCATTGAGCACCTTCCAGATCAGTATAAGACCAAGGCCAATGATCTAATACAAGAAGGCAAGATTGTCACAAACACCTCAATAAAGTGCGCCCTTGACGCAGCAGATACAGCAGCACGCACAATAAACTCAAGCGTTTTGCTGCGCAGACACGCATGGCTACGAATATCTGGCTTCAAGCAGGAGGTACAATCTACCATCCTCAATCAACCCTTAGACCAGGAACACCTGTTTGGGCCTAATGTGGACACTTCTCTAGAAAAAATGAAGAAGGACACAGACACAGCCAAAGCTATGGGAGCTCTACAAGCCACACCTAGCAGAGGTTCCTTTCGTCGCTCCTTATATAGAGGCGGCTCCAAAACTACAGCCACAGACACCACCTCTGCTAACTACAAAAACACCACTCAAACCTCCTCTAATAGAGGTTACTCCAGAGGTAATTACAGAGGTAATAACAACAGGGGTAGAGGACGCGGGTTTAACACACGCACCTCCCCTACCACCAAACAGTGACTTCCCTCCGTTTCCCCCGATCATTCCACTCCCGTCGGGGGAAGACTGTCAAAGTTCCTACCTGCGTGGAATTCCATCACCACCGACAGGTGGGTAATACAAATTATCCAGTATGGTTACTGCCTCGAACTCACTTCTACTCCCCCAACATACCACCCAGACAGCGTCCCATGTCCACGGAACATCTAACGCTCCTCAATCAAGAGGTTCTCTCTATGCTCCAAAAGCACGCAATAGAACCAGTCCCTCTACAACATCAGGGCACAGGGGTTTACTCACTATACTTTCTAATCCCCAAAAGGACGGTTCCCTCAGGCCCATACTGGACCTCAGACCCCTCAACTATTACATTCACTCAGATCATTTTCACATGATCACTCTTCAACAAATACTTCCACTACTCCAACAAGGCGACTTCCTTGCCACACTAGATCTCAAGGACGCCTATTTCCATATTCCCATTCACCCTGCGCACAGGAAATACCTAAGGTTCATAGTGGACGGACAACATTATCAGTTCAAAGTCCTCCCATTCGGGGTGGCAACAGCACCAAGGGTTTTCACCAAGTGCCTAGCAGTAGTAGCTGCGCACTTACGAAGACAACACATTCACGTGTTTCCGTATCTAGACGACTGGCTAATAAAAGCCAAGTCACACAACCAATGTGTACAGCACACACTCCAAACAGTTCGGCTACTACACAATTTGGGGTTCACAATAAACCATACCAAATCGCATCTCCATCCCTCCTACATACATCAGTACCTAGGAGCCACAATCGATACCTCCAGGGCCCTTGCATACCCCAATCCTTCCAGGATAACAAGTATGCAAGCCCTCATCAACAAATTCCTACCTCAACACTACCTTCCAGCTCGAGTGTTTATGCAACTCGTAGGAATGATGGCCTCGTGCATCTTTATTGTCCCTCACGCACGACTTCAAATGCGGCCCCTGCAAGAATGCTTAGCACGTCAGTGGAACCAAGCTCAGGGCCAGCTTACAGATCTGGTGTTGGTAGACAGCCGCACTCATCGCTCTCTGCAATGGTGGAACATACAAAACATTTCCAAAGGGCGGCCGTTCCTAGAGCCAGTTCCACAAATAGTGCTCACAACAGACGCATCTCTCACCGGGTGGGGAGCTCACCTCCTTACCCACACAACGCAGGGCAGCTGGACCAAGTCACAAAACTGCTCCACATCAACCACCTAGAATTATTAGCAATATTTCTAGCGCTAAAGTCATTCCAACCGCATCTTACTCACAAGACTGTCTTAGTCAAAACAGACAACATGACAGCAATGTACTATGTACAAAAACAGGGGGGACACACTCTCTACAGCTGTCTCGCCTGGCGCAAGCCATATGGAGATGGGCCATTCCTCAAAACATTTACCTCCTTGCAGAACACCTTCCAGGAGTTCACAATCACATTGCGGATCTGTTAAGTCGACAGACACAACAGATTCACGAATGGGAACTGCATCCGCAAGTTCTACAACCTTTTTTCCAAATGTGGGGCCATCCACAAATAGACCTGTTCGCCACACAAGAAAACACAAAATGCCCAACCTTCGCCGCCAGGTTCCCACACCCGTCGTCCAAGGGCAATGCAATATGGATGAACTGGTCAGGCAGATTTGCATACGCTTTTCCGCCTCTCCCACTCATTCCCCTAGTAGTACGCAAACTCAGACAACAGTCTCTAACAATGATCCTAGTTGCTCCCACATGGGCAAGACAACCATGGTTCACAACACTTCTCGAACTCTCAGTAGTTCCACACCACAAACTGCACCTCTCTCCACACCTCTTAACTCAGAACCATGGAGAGATCAGACACCCCGATCCAGGTCAACTGAATCTGGCAATATGGCTCCTGAAGTCCTAGAGTTCGGTTACCTTAACCTTCCACCTGAGTGTATGCAGGTCATTAAAGAAGCCAGACGTCCCACTACCAGGGCTTGTTATGCAGCAAAATGGAAAAGGTTTGCTATTTATTGCAATAACAACAATATCAACCCACTAGATGCCTCCATACAAAACATTATCTGTTACTTGCTGCATCTGCAAACATGTAACCTAGCATACTCATCCATAAGATTACATCTTGCCGCTCTAGCCGCATACTTACAAAACAGACAGCATTTGTCACTGTTTCGAGTACCTGCAATTAAAGCCTTTATGGAAGGCCTTAAAAGAATCATTCCCCCTAGATTGCCACCCTCTCCAGCATGGAATCTAAATATTGTCCTCACCAGGCTCATGGGTCCCCCATTTGAACCTCTGCACAAATGTGAGTTACAATTTCTTACATGGAAAGTAGCCTTCCTAATTGCAATAACCTCTCTCAGAAGAGTGAGTGAGATTCAGGCTTTAACCATACAAGAACCTTTTTACAAATCCATCGTAATAAAGTAGTTCTCAGACCAAACCCCAAATTCCTACCTAAAGTAATTTCTGCTTTTCACCTTAACCAATCAATAGAGTTACCCGTCTTTTTCCAAGACCCAGACTCTGTAGCAGAAAGAGCTCTACACACACTAGATGTCAGAAGAGCCCTACTTTACTACATTGACAGGACCAAACCTTTCAGAAAGACAAAACAATTATTTGTAGCTTTCTCCCCACCACATAAAGGTAATCCCATCTCAAAGGCTGGCATTGCTAGATGGATAGTCAAATGCATTCAAATTTGCTACCAAAAGGCTAAACGCACCTTAATAATTCCCCCTAGGGCACATTCCACACGTAAACTAGGGGCTTCTATGGCATTTTTAGGGAACATCCCCTAAATGACATATGTAAGGCAGCAACATGGTCTACGCCACATACCTTTACCAAACACTACTGTGTTGATGTACACGCAAAGCAGCAAGCTGCTGTGGGCCAAGCTGTTCTTAAAACACTTTTTCAGACTACTGCAACTGATACAGGTGACCACCGCTAGGGGAGACACTGCTATACAGTCTATGCACAGTGTACGATCTGCAGCTCATATGCCTCGAACGGTAAATGCTACTTACCAGTATGCATCTGTTCTTGGCATGTAGAGCTGCAGAGTCGTACACGCCACCCACCTCCCCGGAACCTGTATCTGTTCCAGTATAATCTTAATTAGATATATTCACATGGACATCTTTTTCTTCTTACTGACTCCATCTTTTCCCATCATGGCGAAAAACAATCTAACCATGGAGTCGATGCCCATGCGCACTATCGTCCAAAGGAGGAGTCACCTATCTCGTGACTACAAAAGACTCTTCCAAGACAACAACAAAGTGCAAGCATCCGAGCCCAACACCAGATGGCGATCTCATGCACAGTGTACGACTCTGCAGCTCTACATGCCAAGAACAGATGCATACTGGTAAGTAGCATTTACCTTCTTGTGGAAGGCAGTGCAGGTCCTCTGTGTTCTTGAGGTTGCTGGCTGCAGGACACACCGGGATTTCGCTTCTGCAGGTTCGAGGTGGGGACAGGCCGGTAGGGCTGGGGCCAAGTCAGTGGGTGTCCTTCTCTTCTTAGCTTTGGTACAGCTGCTTCGGTCCTTCTTCTTCTTTTCTTCTTAGTCGGTTCTTTTCAAGGAGGCAAGGTTTAGGGTTGCCCCTAAATACTAGATTTAGGGGTGTTAAGGGTGGTAAACCTAGTTTACCACGAAATCGGAAAGCCGCATGCCATTGCAACGCGGTCGTTACAACGACCGTGTTGTTACAACGCATGCCTTTACTCTGTAAGTCGGAACAACAACTTGCTCTAGGGGTCAGAAGGTGTTGGATTTAAAATCCAACACCTTGTCTACTGTTGCACAGACTGGAGTTGGAATAGTAAATTATACTATTCCAACATTCAGCACCTCCCCTAGAGCAAGTCGTTGTTCCGACTTGCGGAGTGATGGCATGAGTTGTTACAACGCTGTCGTTGTAATGACTGCGTTGTAATGGCATGTGTAAATAAAAAAGCATCTGATGTAACGTGGCATATTCGTTACAGGTAGATAAAGGTTGGGACCAATGGGTCCCTTCATTGGGGTGGGTACACCCCCTATTATGCCACCCGTCGGTGGGAGGGGGGCATATGCCCCACTCTGGTTGGCTATGGCCCCCCATCTGCAAGATGGCGGGGACTGAGTTGTGCTTCACCTCGCCTCCCCCACCTGAGGGATGTGGTTGGCAAAGGTTTGCACACCTCTCTACCTCACTTGGTTTTCCCGCCGATTCTCCTGCCCAAAATGGTGGTCAGAACAGGTGGGGGCCAGTTACTGAAAGCAGCAACGGGCCTGGGGAAGCTCACAAAGGCGGCAAGCCTTTGAAGCTTCCTCTTCGTGGACCCTGCCCATCCTGGGGGAGGATGTGCATTGTTTCAGACCCCGAGAGCAGCAGGCTCTCGACCAAGGGGTCCAGAAACATTTCTGGTGGTGGAAGCTGGCGAGCAGCCACTCAGCCTGGACACTAGTGGTAGGTTAGTTTTTCAGGGGGCATCTTTAAGATGCCCTCTGAGTTCTTTTTTCATTAAATCCCACACTGGCTCAGTGTGAGTTTAATGTGCTGAGAAGGTTGATACCAAACTTCAGTTTTCAGTAAAACCATTATGGTGCTCCGGAGTTTGTAATGACAAACTCCCAGCACCATATACTCTTACTGGCAGCACTGCACTTACAATGTCTAAGAATGGACTTAGACACTGTAGGGGTACAGGGCTCATGCACCTGTACCCTCACCACTGATAAAGTGCACCCAGCTAGAAGGCTGGCTGACCTATGCCAGGGCAGTGGGTTGTAGGCATGGCACACAGGAATGTGTGCCATGTCGACTCTTCACTTTGTTCTGCACCAAGACACGCAGCCTGCCAAGGCAGTGTGTGTGTGTGTGTAAAGGTACAGGGCCTCCAAGGGTGGCACAATAAGTGCTGCAGCACTCCGAGGCCTTCACTGGCCACTGTGCCCTTGGTACCTGGGGTACCTTTTACAAGGGACTGACCTGTGGCCTAAGCGTGCCAATTGGGTTTTGTTTTCAATGCAGTTTTAGGGAAAGAACATAGGCAGGAACCCAGGGCACACTCAGTCAAAGCACATCAGCAGTTTAGCAAAAAGTGGGGGCAACCATGCAAAAAGAGGGCACTTTCTTACAACTTGGATCCCCCTTTGCCCTGACCCGAACACCAGGAGCTGTGCTCCCACAACCGTGTGGGCTGTTCGTGAGCAGCCACCAACCGGAGGCCCCCTATCCCCCATTGGATAACATTGGGCCTCAGCACTCTGCTGCCGGCTGCCCTGGTGCCACTGAGGGACTAACAAGAGTGCATCCTTGACCCTGGAGGACCCCTGAGCCTAAACCCAGAATACCAACTCCCACATCAAAGTACTTACCTTTTAAACCAATAACACTATTTTCCTCCATAGGATAACATTGACTGTTTTTCTGTGAAAAGTTTCTAAGTGTGGAGTTGGGAAATCTATGAAAAGCTTTTAAATTGTAACCAAATAACCAAAACGCTTTTACTTACTTAGGAAATGTCCCAGTGCAGTATCCACGCACACTGCACTGGGTAAGAAAAGTAATCTCAAAAGTAACTTACCTGTAATTTTACTAAAAAGCCTATACAAAGTATATGGACTGTATTTCCAAAGCATTGCATTCTCAGTACCGGTACTGTAATCCAAACAAAGTGCATATACAAATACAATTCAAACTGTTTACAAACTGTATATTTACTGCAAAGTATTTATCACTTACCTGTGCCAGGCTTGCTTGGTTCTAGAAAAATAAAATAACTAAGAATATTTTTTTATACAAAAACAATTGGTCTGAAGTTTAGTTTTTGAGTGTGTGAATTCATTTGCTGATTGAGTGTGTACAACAAATGCTTAACACTGTCCTCTGATAAAGCCTTACTGCTCGACCACACTACCACAAACAGAGCTTGAGGTGCTAACTACTTTACCTCTGCCTAACGTTTGGGTTCCACTGGACTCTGTGCACACTGTACGTCACTTTGGTATAGTATATACAGAGCCAGCTTCCTACACCGATGCATCACTTCTGGGATGGGGTGTGTGAGAAAGTGCCCTCTTTCTGCATGGTTGCCCCCACTTTTTGCTGAACTGCTGATGTACTTTGACTGAGTGTGCCCTAGGTTCCTGCTAATCGGGAACCTAGGGCCTATGTTCTTTCACTAAAACTGCATTGTAGATCTGGAAGAGACACGTTAGTGATAGATTCCTTACCTTAGAATATCCCCAGGCGTCAGACAGGATCCGGAAAGTTTTTCGTCAGCAGTACCCCTGCGCGTCGGTAGGTGGCATCGTGCGGCTCCGCGTTCGTCGCTGGCGTCGTAAGCGCAGAGATGACGTCACGGAGACTATTTAGGCGCCACCCATGCGCGCTGACGTCTGTTTCTTTTTCCGCGCCAGCAAGCGCAGATCCGGTTAGAGCACGTACCTTAGTCATTTTTTGACTAGTTGTTTTTGGGACTGTCTCTAATTTTCTAATTCTGACTCCTGGTGCCACGTAAGGATGACTGGGTTTAAATCCTGCGGGACCTGCCGCCGTACGATGTCGGTGGCCGACCCCCATGGCGTCTGTCTCTACTGTCTGGAGCGCGACCATGACTCCCGGTCATGTTCCGACTGTCTGGCCATGGCTCCGAAGGCTTTGCGGGAGCGGTCCTGAAAGCTGCTAGAGGCCCGACAGTTGTCTCCGCGCCGTTCCAGGTCCAGGGGTCGCTCGAGGGACCGCCCGCGGAGTAGTCATCGCTCCTCGGGGTCCAAGTCTTCACCCTCGGATTCGGGTAAGCCACGTCACAAAAAGAAGTCTAAGAAGCGCGTACGCTCTCCGACCTACCCCCGTCGGTCTGCGGCTCCGTTGGAGCGTGTCAGTCCCGCGGCCTACCCGCCATACCCGGGTCCGTCGGACTCCATCCCAGGTGCAAGAGTTTCTTGCTGCCATGGACCGCCTTATCTGAAAGAGACACGTTAGTGACAGATTCCTTACCTTAGAATATCCCCAGGCGTCAGGCTGGATCCGGAAAGTTTTTGCGTAGCAGTACCCTTGCGCGTCGGTAGGCGTCGTCGTGCGGCTCCGCTTCCGTCGTCGGCGTCGTGATCGCCGGGATGACGTCGCTGGCAGTACTTAGACGCCGCCCCTGCGCGCTGATGTCAGTTCTTCTTTTTCTGCGCCAGTAAGCGCAGATCCGGGAAGAGCAGTGCCCTAGTCAATTTTTGACTAACTTTTTTTTCTTTATCGAGTCTTCACGACTCCTAGGTGTCGTAGGGATGCCCGGCTTCAAGCCATGCGACGCCTGTGCTCTCATGATGTCGATCACAGACCCGCATCTGGAGTGTCTCTTCTGTCTCGGCCGAGACCACGACACGAAGTCGTGCCCTGACTGCCGGAAACTTCACCCGAAGGCTTTGCGAGAGCGGTCTCGAAAGCTACTCGAGGTCCGGCAGTCGGCTCCGCGCCGCACCAAGCCCCGGTCCCGGGAGAGGTCGAGGGGCCGGTCGCGGAGTCCCCGCCGGTCGTCGGAGTCCAAGTCTTCGCGCTCCTCGGGTAAGTCGAAGCACAAAAAGTCTAAGAAGCGTCATCGCTCTAAGACTTCGTCTCGCGACTCGGCTGAGGCCCCAGTCGGCACCGTCCCCGCGGCCCCGGACATGCCTATAGAGCCGCCCCCGCATTACCCGTCCTTTCCGGGTTCGGGGGCGACACCGGCCGAAATACAGGAATTCCTGTCGGCCATGGCCCGCCTCTTCGGGCCTCCAGGTCCCTCCGGTGCGCCTTCGGGCCCCGCGGGCCCTGATGGGGTTGCTCTGCCGTCGACTCCGGTCCCGGCGCCGCCTGTCCCACCAGCCTTCATCCCGGCCTCGGCTCCGGCCTCGATCCCGGCCCCGGTGGTACCGCAACCCCCATCGACCCCGGTTGACCTAACCACGCCGACGCCGATGTCCCCGGTGCCGTTCCTGACGTCGTCCGGGGCTCCGGACGGCGTCGGTCCCCGGCTCTCTCCGGCTCCGGACATGGAGCCGGACCGACGTCGCTAGACTCCAGCGCCGATGAGACCTTGGGTCCCAGATGTCCCTCCTCCTCCGTATTTTGCACCTGAGGAGGACCAAGAGAGCTGGGAGGGGTCTGAGGACCCTCTCACACAACAGTGTGAGTATGATCCGGACTGGGCCGAGGAACTTGGGGATGCCAGTGGTCTAGACACCTCCCCTGACACTGGCATGCTGTCTCCTCCTGTGGCTACGGAGGAGGGAGCTAATTTTGCAACGGTGTTGCGTAGAGCAGCTGGAGCCTTACATCTCCAATTGCCTACTGTGGCTGTCAGGACTAATCTCCTGACGGAAGTGCTTCAGCCGGCGGCTTCCTCCTCGGAGACTGTGCTGCCGTTTAATGATGCACTCATTGACGTTCTTTTGGGTGCCTGGTCCAAGCCCACCACAGGGGCTCCTGTGGATAGGAACGTGGCCCGACGCCATCGCCCTGCTCCGGGCGACCCCTTGTTCCTCTCCCAACATCCCACCCCCGAGAGCTTGGTTGTCCAAGCCTCTGCCTCCCAAACCGCCTTCCCTACCGCCCCTCCGGATAGGGAATCCAAACGCCTGGACCAATTTGGGAAGAAGGCTTTTTCTTCCTCCAGTGCTGGCTTGCGGTCCGTAAACACCGCTTGCCTTTTGGGCCGATATACCCACTGCCTGTGGGATTCGGTGGCGGCTGTTTTGCCGCAGTGTTCTGAGGAGGTCCAGACACTGCTTACCCGCGCCATTGCGGAAGGGCGAGATGCGGCTAAATACACCATACGTTGTGGCCTTGATACCGCCGACTCGCTGGGCAGATCGCTTGCGACGACTGTGGCGCTACGTCGCCACGCCTGGCTGAGAGCAACTTGTTTCTCGGGTGATGTCCAGAATACACTCATGGACATGCCCTTTGATGGAGTCGGTCTTTTTGGTTCCAAAGCAGACCATGCGCTGGAGCGTTTTAAGGACTCACGGGCTACTGCCAAGTCCCTGGGCCTTTCTGTTGTACGCCCTCCGCTAACCTCTGCTTTTCGCCCCTTTCGTGGCCACGGAAGGGGCGCCCAGTCACATCAGCTGCCCAGCCACCGGCCCGCGCAGCAAGCGTCTTCGCGTGGCCGAGGACGTGGATACCGCCGTGGCGGTTCGGGCAACCAGCGTGCGGGTCAGGCCACTACCTCCAACCCGTCCGCGGCCTCCAAGCCCTCCTAGTCCTTCCTTTCAGGTGCACAGCACGCCAGTAGGGGCAGGGTCCGCCATCACTTTCACCACTGGCGTCCCATCACCTCGGACAGGTGGGTCTTGGACATTGTCCGAAGGGGCTACTCCCTCCCCTTCGAGACCACCCCCAGCCATGCCACCTCTATTCCACCGCATGTCAGGGGATCACTTGGTGCTTCTGCAGAAGGAAGTCACGGCCCTCTTGGCCAAGAGGGCCATCGAGCATGTTCCGACCCCAGAAGTAGGACGTGGTTGCTACTCCCACTACTTTCTGGTGCCCAAAAGGACAAGGAGGACATGCGTCCTATCTTGGACCTCCGGAACGTCAATCGCTTCCTCCGGAAGGAGAAGTTCAAGATGCTCACCCTAGCTCAGGTCTTGACTGCCCTTGACCCTGGAGACTGGTTGGTAGCGTTGGACTTGCAGGACGCTTATTTTCACATCCCCGTCCTGCCGGCCCACCGGCGTTACCTGCGGTTCATGGTAGGCCTCGAGCATTTTCAGTTCACCGTGCTCCCCTTTGGCCTTACAAGTGCCCCTCGGGTGTTCACGAAAGTGATGGCGGTGGTCGCAGCTCATCTGCGCCGGGCAGGGGTTCCAGTCTTCCCCTACCTCGACGACTGGCTGCTGAAGGCGGGCTCGCCCCAGGCAGTCGTCTCCCACCTCCAGACTACGGCCGAACTCCTGCACTCGCTGGGGTTCTCCATCAATGTGCCGAAGTCGCATCTGATTCCTTCTCCACAGCTCCTTTTCATCGGGGCAGTTCTGGACACGACGCAGTTTCGGGCCTATCCTCCCGAACGGCGAGTCCGGGATATTCAGGCTATGATTCCGATCTTTCGGCCTCTATCCTGGGTTTTGGTACGGATGACCCTGAGGCTGCTGGGCCTCATGGCCTCCTGCATCCTGCTGGTCGATCATGCCAGATGGCATATGCGGGCTCTGCAGTGGGACCTGAAGTTCCAGTGGGCGCAGCACCAGGGCAACCTGTCCGATCACGTCCAGATCTCGGAGTGGACTGCAAAGCAGTTGCAGTGGTGGCTCTCGAACCGGCAATGGGTCATGGGCAGATCCCTCTCCCTTCCCCAGCCAGAGCACACAGTTGTGACGGACGCGTCCCTTCTGGGATGGGGCGGTCACATGGGAGAGGCGGAGATCAGAGGCCTCTGGTCTCCGGCGGAGTCCCGGCTTCATATCAACTTTCTGGAGCTCCGGGCGATCCGACTTGCACTCAAGGCATTCCTTCCCTCTGTCAAAGGGAAGGTAGTGCAGGTGTTCACAGACAACACCACCGCCATGTGGTATTGCAACAAACAAGGCGGGGTGGGGTCGTGGACCCTCTGTCAGGAGGCTCTGCGCCTCTGGACATGGCTGGAACATCTGAAAGAGACACGTTAGTGACAGATTCCTTACCTTAGAATATCCCCAGGCGTCAGGCTGGATCCGGAAAGTTTTTGCGTAGCAGTACCCTTGCGCGTCGGTAGGCGGCGTTGTGCGGTTCCGCGTCAGTCGTCGGCGTCGTGATCGCCGGGATGACGTCGCGGGCAGCACTTAGGCGCCGCCCCTGCGCGCTGACGTCAGTTCTTTTTTTTCCGCGCCAGCAAGCGCAGATCCGGGAAGAGCAGTGCCCTGGTCATTTTTTGACCATACTTTTTGGTGAATTTTTTTCACTGTTTTTTCATCTTTCAAGGTGTCGTAGGGATGCCCGGCTTCAAGCGATGCGGCGCCTGTGCGCGGATGATGTCCGTCACCGACCCGCATTGGGAGTGTCTCTTCTGCCTCGGCCGAGGCCACGACACGGAGTCTTGTCCCGAATGCCAGGCCCTCAACCCGAAAGCTTTGCGAGAGCGGTCTCGAAAGCTCCTCGAGGCCCGGCATTCGGCTCCACGGAGGCCCCGGTCGCGTGAGAGGTCCAGGGGTCGATCGCGGAGTCCACACCGGTCGTCGGCGTCGAAGTCTTCTTCGTCCGGTAAGTCGAAACACAAGAAGTCCAAGAAGCATCATCGCTCTCGGACTTCGCCTCGCCGGTCTCGCGACTCGGCTGAGGCCCCTCCCGGCACCGTCCCCGCCCCCACGGCCCCGGACATGCCTGTGGAGTCGCCCCCGCCATACCCGCCCTTCCCGGGTTCGGGGGCGGATCCGGCCAAAGTGCAGGAATTCCTGACGGCCATGGCCCGCCTCTTCGGGCCTTCAGGCCCCTCCGGTGCGCCTTCGGGCCCCGCGGGCCCTGATGGGGTTGCTCCGGCGTCGCCGACGGCTCCGGCCCCGGCGTCGCCCGTGCCTCCAGCCTCGGTCCCGGCTCCGGCTTCGGCCCCGGCCTCTATCCTGGCTCCACAACCCCCATCGACGCCGGTCGACCTAACGACACCTCCGCCGGCGCCGATGTCTCCGGTGCCGTTCTCGACGCCGCCCTGGGCTCCGGGCGGCGTCGTCCCCCAGTTCCTTCCGGCTCCGGACATGGACCCTGTAAGAAAGTGGCTCTGTATATACTGCACCAAAGTAAGGTTCAGTGTGCACAGAGTCCACAGTCCCCAGAGGTTTGGCAGAGGCTAAAGTTAGATATAACCTTACTCTCTAAAGTGGTAGCTTGGTCGAGCAGTAAGGCAGTATCAGAGGACAGTGTAAAGCATTTGTTGTACACACTCAGTCAGCAAATGAAGCCACACACTCAAGAACTGAACTCTAGGCCAATGGTTTGTATATAAAAATATAGTTGTTTTATTTTAGAACCAACAATGGGTGTCAAAATATACTTTCTCAGAATGAGATGCTTTAGTTAACTACTGTTCAATTGGCAATAGACTTTTGAATGCAATAGTTACAGTTGTTGCAATATGCAACACAATTTTAAACACAATTATACATTGAGCTCAATGGAAATTTCTGGTTAAATGCAATAGATTACTTTTTGGATTACTTTTCTAACCACGGGACTGGATCTTGGATTCAGTCCCGGGACACTTCCTGTAAACAGGTGAGAAAAAGCGTTTTGGTTATGGTAGTGATTTTTGAGGAATATTACTGTATTTCAAAAGTTGACACTTAGAAACTTTTCTGGGTAAAATTACCAATGTTATCCTAGGGAAGGAAATACAGTTTGCAAGCAAAGTATGTTTACGTTACTTTTGTAATCCAGTGCTGGACTCCTAGGTTCAGCACTGGGACATTTACTTAAAACAGGTAAGTAATTACGTTTTTGTAGTTTGTACGATTTTTAAAGAATATTTGTATGATTCAGAAATCGACACTTAGAAACTTTTTCAACAAAAAGCAGGCAATGATATCCTATGAGAGGAATTTCCAGTTACTGGTAAGTACGGTAAAAATTACTTTTCATGGTCGGTACTGGACTAAAAGATGCAGTACTGAGGTCTCTCCTGATAGTAGGTGAGTAATTTGGAATTCGTTACTGTTGTGATTTTTAAGCAATATTTTGGTATTTCAAAAGTGGACACTTAGAAGAAATTTCACAGAAAACCAGTCAATGGATCCCTATGTAAGAAAATTCAATTCGCCGGTAAGTTACTTTTAACGTTACTTTTGTAATCCAGTGCTGGACTCCTAGGTTCAGCCCTGGGACATTTACTTAAAACAGGTAAGTAATTACGTTTTGGTAGTCTGTACGATTTTTAAAGAATATTCTTGTTTTCAAAAGTCGACACTTAGAAACTTTTTGGAAGAAAAAGTGTCCATGTTATCCTATGAGGAAAAATGAGTTATCGGTCTCGAGGTAAGTAATCGGTCTTTTGAGTTAGGGTTCTGGGGTTAGACTCAGGGGTCTCCCAGGGTCAGTGATGCACTGTTGTTGCACCCTCAGCGGCACTAGGGCGGCCGGGTGCAGAGTGTTGAGGCCCAATGTTATCCTATGGAGGATAGGGGGACTCCGGTTGGTGGCGGCTGGCAAGCAGGCCACGGGGTTGTGGGAGCAAAGCTCCTAGGGTTAAGCTCAGGGCACGTTGGGGACCAAGTTAGCACCAAAGAGGCACCCTCAGCGGCACTAGGGCGGCCGGGTGCAGAGTGCTGTTTTGAGGTCGGGTGCCCTGTTGATTTCAATGGAAATTTTCGGTTTTGGTTTTCAGCTGCAGGCTCGGTCCAGGAAGACTTCCAGGAGGAACCAACAGCTGGGCAGGTAAGTTGGAGGGCTCGGGGACGTAGGTGCACCTCGGGTTCCTTTCTCCAGGGCGCAGGGCGTCTGGATGCAGGGGTGTCTTTTGAGGTCGGATTTCACCTTACCGGGCCACTCGCGGTTGGGGGTTCTCCGTGCAGAGGCTGCAGGCGACGTCGGGGAGTCCTGGAGGGGCAACCCACGGTGGACTCGGACTCTGGAGAGCTGGGGGACCTCGCTGGGACCGGTGGGCCACTTGAACTCGGGCTGTAGGCGACGGGTGCAGTGGTGGTTCCAGGCGTCGGGTTTCTTTCTCCTCAGCAGGCTCGGAGTCTTTGTTTGGTGTTTCTTTTGAACAGAGCTGCTGTTCACAGGAGATCCGGTCTTTGTTGAAGGCAGTCAGTCCTCCCTGGGGTTCTGGAGGTCGCTGGCTGCAGGACAAGACTATTTTTGGCGCAGGATCTCTGGAAACTGCAGACGGGCCGGTAGGGCTGGGGCCAAGTCAGTTGTTCTCTGCAGTCTCCTCTGCTGGGCGTCTTCTTTCGTCCTTTTTCTTCTTAGGTTGCGGGAATCTAAGGAAGGAAGGTTCAGGGTGCCCCTAAATACTAGATTTAGGGGCGTTACAGGTAGGTAAAGGGCAGGGACCAATGGGTCCCTGCCCTGGGGTGGGTACACCCCTATCCTGCCACTCTCCTGTGGGAGGGGGCAGGAGCCTAGTCCTGATTGGGCAGGGCTCCCCATCTTCAAGATGGCGAGAGCCCGGAGATGTGCTTCACCTCGCCTCCCCCACCTGAGGGGTGGGGTTGGCAGAGGGTGGCACACCCCTTTCCTCCCTTGGTGTTTCCCTCCAGTCTTCCCACCAGGATGGGGGAGGAACCGGTGGGGACCAGTTGCTGAGTACAGCAAGTGGTCTGGGGAAGCTCACAAAGGCGGAATGCCTTTGAAGCTTCCCCTGCCCATCCAGGGGAGGGGGCCTAGCACCTCACCCAGGACGTGCATTGTTGCAGGCCCGGGAGAGCGGATGGCTCTCTACCCAGGGGTCCAGCAACATGTCTGCTGTGTGGCAGCCTAGGCAGCCCCTCAGACAAGACGTGGATTGTAGGTTAGGTTCAGGGGTAACTCTAAGTTGCCCTCTGACGTGCATTTTACAGTAAATCCCACACTGGCATCAGTGTGGGTTTACTGTGCTGAGGAGTTTGATACCAAACTTCTCAGTCTTCAGTGCAGCCATCATGGTGCTGTGGAGTACGTGCTGACGACCTCCCAGCACCATATACTCGGAATGGCAGCCCTGCACTTACAGTGCCCAGGAATGGGCCTGGGTACTGTAGGGGCACAGGGCTCATGCACCTGTGCCCTCACCACTGGCATAGGGCACCCAGCTAGAGGGGTGACTGAGGTATGCCAGGGCAGTGTGTTTGTGGGCATGGCACACAGGGATGTGTGCCATGTCGACTCTCTGTTTTGTTCTGCACCAAGACACTCAGCCTGCAAGGGCAGTGTGTGTGTGTCAGGGTACAGGGCCTCTAAGGGTGGCACAATAAGTGCTGCAGCCCTTAGGGGTCTTCTCTGGTCACAGTGCCCTGGGTACCTAGGGTACCATTTACCAGGGGCTTACCTGTGGCCAGAGATGCCAATTGGGTTTAGGCTGAGTACAGTTTTTAGGGAAGGAACACAGGCCCTGGGTACCTGATTGGCAGGGATCCAGGGCACACCAAGGAAAAGTGCATCAGTTATCAGGCAAAAAGTGGGGGTTACTGCAACAGAAACCCACTTTCCTACACAAGCCCCCCCAGCCCAAAGGCCAGGAGACTCAGCCAACGCTGGGAGAGCCTGTCTAGTCTTTCAGGCGAGGAAGAGTTGGGGAAGTGGTTTGAAAGTTGCAGGGCCTACTCCGCCTTATATCCTTCTGTCCAGGTCAGTCCCTTTGGGGAGCTGGCCTACCTCATCAGTTTCAGGACCTAATTCCCAAAGCTCCTCTCCTTGCTCTTTAGTGTCTTCACCCCATCTTTTAAGTTTGGGTTCAGAGGTGCCCACCTCTGCAAAGTCTAACTTAGCCAGGGCAAAGCCCAGCTTACCCACAGAGGTCACCCACAGTTTGAGCAACCCCACCATGACCAATAGGGTCAGGGGCCTAGCTTGTTATTTGGCAGGGGGTTAGGCCACCATGCCAAGGATAGGGCTGCCATGAAGGCTAACACCCAGCAGAGGCTGCTGACAGCTGTCAGTGCCCAGAACCACACCTTTAGCTCCTGTCTGGCAAGTGAAGGGGCTATCTTACAGGTCTCTTTGGGTCCTGGCTGTCTGCCTGTTGCTTTAGGGTGGGGGTCACTAAACTTTGTAGTGAGCACCCTTCCTCCACCCTTTGTTCTGCCAGCTGAGGAGCCACCAACTCAGGCTGGACAGTTGCCTGACTAGTCAGGTCTTCTTGTTGGCTAGGGGGGCTTTACCAGGGCCACTTCTGGAGTTTTCCCTCACTGGGATAGAATCTCCCTGGCCCTCTGGGACTGTGGCTAACAGTTGCCCACCTTTCCTACCCTGTTCCTTTTTACTCTTTTGGGGCTCAGCTGCACTGACTGCAGGTTGAGCCCCCCAGGTTTCTTGGGTGAGGCCTGGCATTGGGCCAGTGCCTCTCTTTGGCTCAGGTCCACCTCTAAGTGGTCATTCCCCAGGAGACAATCAAGGGGAGGTCTTTACTGACTACCACCTTTCTCCATCTAAGGGACCCAGCTATGACTAGGGGCACTACAGCCACAGGCCTAACAGTGACTCCCCTGGGACAGCCCTTACTCTCCTTGATTCCCCTGGGACATACTGGTGTGGGAGTACCAACCTGTCATGCACCACAGTGTGACTGGCACAGGTATCTCTCAGGGCAGTGGCTGGGATTCCATTCACCAGTAGGCGGTGGAAGTGTCTACTCCCCTCTGGGATCTCCAGCTTACCTCTTGGGCCCATTTTCCAGTTGAAAGCTAGGAGGACTTCCTCATCTGAGGACCCTTCCTCCAGAGCTACACTGGCAACTCCTGGGGCTACACTAGTCACCCCTGGGGCTGTACTAGGGATCTTGTTTTTAGGACAGCTAGGGTCCTTGGTGTGGTGTCCTGACTTCTGACAGTTGTGACACCATATTCTGTTGGGATCCCAATTCTTACCTTGGTACCCTGGTTTAGTTTGTGAGGTGTCTTTGGGCCCACCCTCCTGGGCAGGTTTTTGGGGGCTGCCTGGGACTCCTTACTTTTATCCTTAAGGGGTTCACTATCTTTCTTCTGGGGAGGCTTTGTGACCCCTTTCTTTTGGTCACCCCCAGTGGATGTCCTAGTTACCCTTGTTCTGACCCAGTGGTCTGCCTTCTTTCCCAATTCTTGGGGAGAAATTAGACCTAGGTCTACCAAATGCTGATGCAACTTTTCGTTTGTGCAATTACTTAGTATGTGTTCCTTCATAAACAAATTGTAAAGTCCAGGAAAATCCTGCACATTATGTCCAGCTAACCAACCATCCAGTGTCTTTACTGAGTAGTCTACGAAGTCAATCCAGGACTGGGTCTGGGTTTTGTGAGCCCCCTGAATCTAATTCTATACTCCTCAGTAGTGAGCCCAAATCCCTCAATCAGAGTATTCTTCATGAGGTCATAGGACCCTGCATCTGGCCCAGAGAGGGTCAGAAGCCTGTCTCTGCAGTTACCAGAGAACAGTTCCCACAGGAGTGCCCCCAGAGAGGTTTCTTTACTTTTCTTATTTCACAAGCCCTCTCAAAGGCTGTGAACCATTTGGTGATGTCATCACCTTCCTCAAATTTAGGGACAATCCCTTTGGGGATTTTAGGATCAGAAGTTTCCTCCCTATCCTTAGTTTTAGTATTGCTGCCACCATTGATGGGTGCTAAACCCATCTCCTGTCTTTCCTTCTCTAGAGCCAGGAGTCTGGTCTCTAGGTCCAGTCTTTGGCCAACCTTGCTAAAAGGTGGTCCTCCTCACTAAGGCTATCCTCAGTGTCCTCTCTGGGACCTGAACCACCTAGGTGGCCCCTAGGTCCCCAGAGGTTTACTCTTGGAAATAAGGGTGCAGTGACCCTGTCTTCCCTAGGAAGTGGTGGAGGTGGGTTACCATCCCCATCCTCCTCACTCCTTTCCTCCTCTGCGTGGTCATCACCATGCTCAGAGGGGTGGGCCTTAGCATACTCAGCCAGGAGCTCCTGGAGCCCTTGTTTGGTTGGATGCTGGCCCATTGGTATATTTTTAAGTTTACATAAGGACCTTATCTCTTTGAAAGACAAATGAAGATAAGGGGTGAGGTCGAGCTCCTCAACCATGTCCTGTATGTCATTATTATTTTCACTAATAGCTGGGTTGTTTTCTTGAGACATTCTAACAAAAAGTTCTAACCCCTCTACCCTTGACTATAGTGACTTTTTATTTTCTACAATTTTAAAGGGACTTAAGCAAGGCCCTAACAAGACTTTTAGTAATTTGGTAAAAAATGCCAATTTGAAAAAATCAGAATTCTAAAGGCAATTTAAGAGTTCTGTCGTGTGATCAGATGGTAACCAAGTAGTCCAACAATGCAAGTTTGTATCCCACCGCTGATCCACCAATGTAAGAAAGTGGCTCTGTATATACTGCACCAAAGTAAGGTTCAGTGTGCACAGAGTCCACAGTCCCCAGAGGTTTGGCAGAGGCTAAAGTTAGATATAACCTTACTCTCTAAAGTGGTAGCTTGGTCGAGCAGTAAGGCAGTATCAGAGGACAGTGTAAAGCATTTGTTGTACACACTCAGTCAGCAAATGAAGCCACACACTCAAGAACTGAACTCTAGGCCAATGGTTTGTATATAAAAATATAGTTGTTTTATTTTAGAACCAACAATGGGTGTCAAAATATACTTTCTCAGAATGAGATGCTTTAGTTAACTACTGTTCAATTGGCAATAGACTTTTGAATGCAATAGTTACAGTTGTTGCAATATGCAACACAATTTTAAACACAATTATACATTGAGCTCAATGGAAATTTCTGGTTAAATGCAATAGATTACTTTTTGGATTACTTTTTCTAACCACGGGACTGGATCTTGGATTCAGTCCCGGGACACTTCCTGTAAACAGGTGAGAAAAAGCGTTTTGGTTATGGTAGTGATTTTTGAGGAATATTACTGTATTTCAAAAGTTGACACTTAGAAACTTTTCTGGGTAAAATTACCAATGTTATCCTAGGGAAGGAAATACAGTTTGCAAGCAAAGTATGTTTACGTTACTTTTGTAATCCAGTGCTGGACTCCTAGGTTCAGCACTGGGACATTTACTTAAAACAGGTAAGTAATTACGTTTTTGTAGTTTGTACGATTTTTAAAGAATATTTGTATGATTCAGAAATCGACACTTAGAAACTTTTTCAACAAAAAGCAGGCAATGATATCCTATGAGAGGAATTTCCAGTTACTGGTAAGTACGGTAAAAATTACTTTTCATGGTCGGTACTGGACTAAAAGATGCAGTACTGAGGTCTCTCCTGATAGTAGGTGAGTAATTTGGAATTCGTTACTGTTGTGATTTTTAAGCAATATTTTGGTATTTCAAAAGTGGACACTTAGAAGAAATTTCACAGAAAACCAGTCAATGGATCCCTATGTAAGAAAATTCAATTCGCCGGTAAGTTACTTTTAACGTTACTTTTGTAATCCAGTGCTGGACTCCTAGGTTCAGCCCTGGGACATTTACTTAAAACAGGTAAGTAATTACGTTTTGGTAGTCTGTACGATTTTTAAAGAATATTCTTGTTTTCAAAAGTCGACACTTAGAAACTTTTGGAAGAAAAAGTGTCCATGTTATCCTATGAGGAAAAATGAGTTATCGGTCTCGAGGTAAGTAATCGGTCTTTTGAGTTAGGGTTCTGGGGTTAGACTCAGGGGTCTCCCAGGGTCAGTGATGCACTGTTGTTGCACCCTCAGCGGCACTAGGGCGGCCGGGTGCAGAGTGTTGAGGCCCAATGTTATCCTATGGAGGATAGGGGGACTCCGGTTGGTGGCGGCTGGCAAGCAGGCCACTGGGTTGTGGGAGCAAAGCTCCTAGGGTTAAGCTCAGGGCACGTTGGGGACCAAGTTAGCACCAAAGAGGCACCCTCAGCGGCACTAGGGCGGCCGGGTGCAGAGTGCTGTTTTGAGGTCGGGTGCCCTGTTGATTTCAATGGAAATTTTCGGTTTTGGTTTTCAGCTGCAGGCTCGGTCCAGGAAGACTTCCAGGAGGAACCAACAGCTGGGCAGGTAAGTTGGAGGGCTCGGGGACGTAGGTGCACCTCGGGTTCCTTTCTCCAGGGCGCAGGGCGTCTGGATGCAGGGGTGTCTTTTGAGGTCGGATTTCACCTTACCGGGCCACTCGCGGTTGGGGGTTCTCCGTGCAGAGGCTGCAGGCGACGTCGGGGAGTCCTGGAGGGGCAACCCACGGTGGACTCGGACTCTGGAGAGCTGGGGGACCTCGCTGGGACCGGTGGGCCACTTGAACTCGGGCTGTAGGCGACGGGTGCAGTGGTGGTTCCAGGCGTCGGGTTTCTTTCTCCTCAGCAGGCTCGGAGTCTTTGTTTGGTGTTTCTTTTGAACAGAGCTGCTGTTCACAGGAGATCCGGTCTTTGTTGAAGGCAGTCAGTCCTCCCTGGGGTTCTGGAGGTCGCTGGCTGCAGGACAAGACTATTTTTGGCGCAGGATCTCTGGAAACTGCAGACGGGCCGGTAGGGCTGGGGCCAAGTCAGTTGTTCTCTGCAGTCTCCTCTGCTGGGCGTCTTCTTTCGTCCTTTTTCTTCTTAGGTTGCGGGAATCTAAGGAAGGAAGGTTCAGGGTGCCCCTAAATACTAGATTTAGGGGCGTTACAGGTAGGTAAAGGGCAGGGACCAATGGGTCCCTGCCCTGGGGTGAGTACACCCCTATCCTGCCACTCTCCTGTGGGAGGGGGCAGGAGCCTAGTCCTGATTGGGCAGGGCTCCCCATCTTCAAGATGGCGAGAGCCCGGAGATGTGCTTCACCTCGCCTCCCCCACCTGAGGGGTGGGGTTGGCAGAGGGTGGCACACCCCTTTCCTCCCTTGGTGTTTCCCTCCAGTCTTCCCACCAGGATGGGGGAGGAACCGGTGGGGACCAGTTGCTGAGTACAGCAAGTGGTCTGGGGAAGCTCACAAAGGCGGAATGCCTTTGAAGCTTCCCCCTGCCCATCCAGGGGAGGGGGCCTAGCACCTCACCCAGGACGTGCATTGTTGCAGGCCCGGGAGAGCGGATGGCTCTCTACCCAGGGGTCCAGCAACATGTCTGCTGTGTGGCAGCCTAGGCAGCCCCTCAGACAAGACGTGGATTGTAGGTTAGGTTCAGGGGGTAACTCTAAGTTGCCCTCTGACGTGCATTTTACAGTAAATCCCACACTGGCATCAGTGTGGGTTTACTGTGCTGAGGAGTTTGATACCAAACTTCTCAGTCTTCAGTGCAGCCATCATGGTGCTGTGGAGTACGTGCTGACGACCTCCCAGCACCATATACTCGGAATGGCAGCCCTGCACTTACAGTGCCCAGGAATGGGCCTGGGTACTGTAGGGGCACAGGGCTCATGCACCTGTGCCCTCACCACTGGCATAGGGCACCCAGCTAGAGGGGTGACTGAGGTATGCCAGGGCAGTGTGTTTGTGGGCATGGCACACAGGGATGTGTGCCATGTCGACTCTCTGTTTTGTTCTGCACCAAGACACTCAGCCTGCAAGGGCAGTGTGTGTGTGTCAGGGTACAGGGCCTCTAAGGGTGGCACAATAAGTGCTGCAGCCCTTAGGGGTCTTCTCTGGTCACAGTGCCCTGGGTACCTAGGGTACCATTTACCAGGGGCTTACCTGTGGCCAGAGATGCCAATTGGGTTTAGGCTGAGTACAGTTTTTAGGGAAGGAACACAGGCCCTGGGTACCTGATTGGCAGGGATCCAGGGCACACCAAGGAAAAGTGCATCAGTTATCAGGCAAAAAGTGGGGGGGTTACTGCAACAGAAACCCACTTTCCTACAGACCCGGAACGACGTCGCTCGACGCCGGCTCCGGTGCCGATGGGACCTTGGGTCCCAACTGTCCCTCCTCCTCCTTATTTTGAACCAGAGGAGGACCAGTTGGACTGGGAGGGGTCTGATGACCCTCTGACACGACACTGTCAGTATGATGAGGACTGGACAGAGAGTCTAGGGGAGGCCAGTGGTCTGGATACTTCCCCTGACACTGGCATGCTGTCTCCTCCCGTGGCTACGGAGGAGGGAGCCAATTTTGGTACGGTGTTGCGTAGGGCAGCTGGGGCCTTACGTCTCCAACTCCCTACTTTGACGGTCAAGCCTAACATCTTGACAGAGGTGCTTCAGCCGGCAGCCTCCTCTGCGGAGACTGTGCTGCCGTTTAACGACGCCCTCACTGACGTTCTTTTGGGCGCCTGGTCCAAGCCCAACACAGGGGCTCCTGTGGATCGGAACGTGTCACGACGCCATCGCCCAGCTCCGGGCGACCCCCTGTTTCTTTCTGTCCACCCCACTCCTGAGAGCTTGGTTGTCCAAGCCTCCGCTTCCCAAACCGCCTTCCCTACCGCTCCTCCGGATAGGGAATCCAAACGCCTGGATCAGTTTGGGAAGAAAGGTTTTTCTTCCTCCAGTGCTGGCTTGCGGTCCGTTAACACCGCTTGTCTTTTGGGCCGATATACCCACTCCCTGTGGGATTCGGTGGCGGATGTTTTGCCCCAGTGTCCTGAGGAGGCCCAGGCACTGCTTTCCCGCGCAATTGCGGAAGGAAGGGATGCGGCTAAATACACTATACGTTGTGGCCTTGACACCGCCGACTCGCTGGGCAGGTCTATTGCAACGACGGTGGCGCTCCGGCGCCACGCCTGGCTGAGAACCACTGGTTTTTCCGGGGATGTCCAGAATACTCTCATGGACATGCCCTTTGATGGAGTCGGTCTTTTTGGGTCCAAAGCAGACCATGCGTTGGAGCGCTTTAAGGACTCACGGGCTACTGCCAAGTCCCTGGGCCTTTCTGCTACACGCCCTCCGCTGACTTCTGCTTTTCGCCCCCATCGTGGCCACGGTAGGGGCGCCCCTTCACGTCAGCAGCCCAGCCACCGGCCCGCGCAGCAGGCGTCTTCGCGTGGCCGAGGACGTGGATTCCGCCGTGGCGGATCGGGCAACCAGCGTGCGGGTCAGGCCACCACCTCCAACCCGTCCGCGGCCTCCAAGCCCTCCTAGTCCCTCCTTTCAGGTGCACGGCACGCCAGTAGAGGGCAGGGTCCGCCATCACCTTCCCCACTGGCGCACCATCACCTCGGACAGGTGCGTCTTGGACATTGTCCGAAGGGGCTACTCCCTCCCCTTCGAGACCACCCCCAGCCATGCCACCTCAATTCCACCGCATGTCAGGGGATCACTTGGTGCTTCTACAGAAGGAAGTCACGGCCCTCTTGACCAAGAGGGCCGTCGAGCATGTTCCGACCCCAGAAGTAGGGCGTGGTTGCTACTCCCACTACTTTCTGGTGCCCAAAAGGACAAGGAGGACATGCGTCCTATCTTGGACCTCCGGAACGTCAATCGCTTCCTCCGGAAGGAGAAGTTCAAGATGCTCACCCTAGCTCAGGTCTTGACTGCCCTCGACCCTGGAGACTGGTTGGTAGCGTTGGACTTGCAGGACGCTTATTTCCACATCCCCGTCCTGCCGGCCCACCGGCGTTACCTTCGGTTCACGGTAGGCCCCGAGCATTTTCAGTTCACCGTGCTCCCCTTTGGCCTTACCAGTGCCCCTCGGGTGTTCACGAAAGTGATGGCGGTGGTTGCAGCTCATCTGCGCCGGGCAGGGGTTTCAGTCTTCCCCTACCTCGACGACTGGCTGCTGAAGGCGGGCTCGTCCCAGGCAGTCGTCTCCCACCTCCAGACTACGGCCGAACTCCTGCACTCGCTGGGGTTCTCCATCAATGTGCCGAAGTCGCATCTGATTCCTTCTCCACAGCTCCTTTTCATCGGAGCAGTTCTGGACACGACGCAGTTTCGGGCCTATCCTCCCGAACGGCGAGTCCGGGATATTCAGGCTATGATTCCGATCTTTCGGCCTTTATCCTGGGTTTCGGTACGGATGACCCTGAGGCTGCTGGGCCTCATGGCCTCCTGCATCCTGCTGGTCAATCATGCCAGATGGCATATGCGGGCTCTGCAGTGGGACCTGAAGTTCCAGTGGGCGCAGCACCAGGGCAACCTGTCCGATCACGTCCAGATCTCGGAGGGGACTGCAAGACAGTTGCAGTGGTGGCTCTCGAACCGGCAATGGGTCATGGGCAGATCCCTCTCCCTTCCCCAGCCAGAGCATACAGTTGTGACGGACGCGTCCCTTCTGGGATGGGGCGGTCACATGGGAGAGGCGGAGATCAGAGGCCTCTGGTCTCCGGCGGAGTCCCGGCTCCATATCAACCTTCTGGAGCTCCGGGCGATCCGACTTGCACTCAAGGCATTCCTTCCCTCTGTCAAAGGGAAGGTAGTGCAGGTGTTCACAGACAACACCACCGCCATGTGGTACTGCAACAAACAGGGCGGGGTGGGGTCTTGGACCCTTTGTCAGGAGGCTCTGCGCCTCTGGACATGGCTGGAACATCAGGGCATGTTCCTGATGGTTCAACACCTGGCAGGTTCCCTGAACGCCAGGGCGGACGAACTCAGCCGCAGGTGCATGATGGATCACGAATGGCGTCTTCACTCGGAAGTGGCGCAAGGACTCTTTCTACAAGGGGGAGAGCCTTGGTTAGATCTATTCGCCACCGAAGAGAACGCGCAATGTCATCAGTTCTGCGCGTTGGAATTTCCAAGGCAGCACTCGCTCGGCGACGCTTTTCGTCGCGAGTGGAGTTGCGGTCTGTTGTACGCCTTTCTGTCGCAGCAGCAGGGGACGGTCCTCCACCCGAACCTGTCCAGTCTACACCTGCTTGCGTGGAGATTGAGCGGCGGCAGTTGATTCCTTTCGACTTGCCTCCCGAAGTTTGTGATGTGATTCTGGCAGCCAGGCGTCCCTCCACTAAGGTGGTATACGCCTGCAGGTGGAACAAATTTGTGGCATGGTGCACAGCAAAGGCTGTGAATCCCCTTTCTGCCCCTCTTTCTGAGGTCCTTCTGTTCCTTCTTTCTCTGGCCCAACAGGGTTCTGCCCTGGGTACCATCAAGGGTTATCTTTGTGCTATCTCGGCCTTCCTCAGGCTCCCTGATCAGCCCTCCCTTTTCAAGTCCCCTGTTGTTAACAGGTTCTTAAAAGGCATTACTCACCTCTTCCCTCCTGTTCCGTTTGTGATGCCTCAGTGGGACTTGAACTTGGTTCTTACCTTTTTAATGTGCGCTCCCTTTGAGCCTCTGTATAACTGTCCTCTTCGTCTTCTGACTCTGAAGACAGCCTTTCTGGTGGCCATCACCTCCGCTCTGCGGGTGAGTGAGCTCCAGGCTCTATCTTGCAAACCTCCCTTTCTGTCTGTTCATCCAGACAAGGTTGTTCTTCGGACGCGTCCGTCCTTCTTGCCAAAGGTGGTTACTGCTTTCCACATTGGGCAGACCATCACTTTGCCCACCTTCTTTCCGCATCCTTCCAGAGAGGAAGAGAGGCTCCACCGTCTGGACCCAAAACGTGCGCTCTCCTTCTATATCGACCGCACAAAACACTTCCGGGTGGATGACCAGCTCTTTGTTGGCTACGTGGGCGCCAAAAAGGTCGGGCGGTGCACAAGAGGACCATCTCCCGCTGGGTTACCTTGTGCATCAAGACCTGCTATTCTTTGGCTAAGAAGGAGCCTCCTGTTGGGCTGCGTGCCCATTCCACCAGGGCAACGGCTGCTACCACGGCCTTGGGCCGCGGTGTTCCGCTGCCGGTTATCTGTCAGGCAGCTACGTGGGCCTCGCTGCACACGTTTACAAAGCATTACTGCCTTGACAGTCAGGTCCGGAGGGACGGCTTCTTTGGCCGTTCTGTCCTCCAGGACTTCCTTGTCTGATCTTTGTTCGCAGACCCACCACCGGGGTTGGTATTGCTGGGGTATCTATTCTAAGGTAAGGAATCTGTCACTAACGTGTCTCTTTCAGATGCACAAGTTACTAACTTGTGTAACGATATATCTGTAAGAGACAGTAGTTAGTGACAGATTCCTTACCGCCCCATCCATCCTCCCGTTCTGCGAACTGATTTCTAGGGTTAAGGACATCCCTTTCAGGGCCCTAGTATTTTTCAGACACCTGTGTCAGCTTCTTGCATGACTCTGCGTTCCTGGCGTGGAAAGTCGTGTACAGAACTGACGTCAGCGCGCAGGGGCGGCGCCTAAGTGCTGCCCGCGACGTCATCCCGGCGATCACGACGACGGACGCGGAGCCGCACGACGCCGCCTACCGACGCGCAAGGGTACTGCTACGCAAAAACTTTCCGGATCCAGCCTGACGCCTGGGGATATTCTAAGGTAAGGAATCTGTCACTAACTACTGTCTCTTACAGATATATCGTTACACAAGTTAGTAACTTGTGCATCTGAAAGAGACACGTTAGTGACAGATTCCTTACCTTAGAATATCCCCAGGCGTCAGGCTGGATCCGGAAAGTTTTTGCGTAGCAGTACCCTTGCGCGTCGGTAGGCGGCGTCGTGTGGCTCCGCGTCCGTCGTTGGCGTCGTGATCGCCGGGATGACGTCGCGGGCAGTACTTAGACGCCGCCCCTGCGCGCTGACGTTATTCTTTTTCCGCGCCAGTAAGCGCAGATCCGGGAAGAGCAGTGCCCTAGTCAATTTTTGACTAAATATTTTGGTGATTTTTCACTGTTTTCTTTTCGAGTCGTTGACTCCTAGGTGTTGATAGGGATGCCCGGCTTCAAGCCATGCGACGTCTGTGGTCGAATGATGTCGATCACAGACCCGCATCTGGAGTGTCTCTTCTGTCTCGGCCGAGACCACGACACGAAGTCGTGCCCTGACTGCCGGAAACTTCACCCGAAGGCTTTGCGAGAGCGGTCTCGAAAGCTACTCGAGGTCCGGCAGTCGGCTCCGCGCCACACCAAGCCCCGGTCCCGGGAGAGGTCGAGGGGCCGGTCGCGGAGTCCCCGCCGGTCGACGGAGTCCAAGTCTTCGCGCTCCTCGGGTAAGTCGAAGCACAAAAAGTCAAAGAGGCATCATCGCTCTAAGACTTCGCCTCGCCGGTCTCACGCCTCGGCTGAGGCCCCTGTCGGCACCGTCCCCGCCGCCCCGGACGTGCCTGTCGAGCCGCCCCCGCATTACCCGTCCTTTCCCGGTTCGGGGGCGACTCCGGCCCAAGTACAGGAGTTCCTGTCGGCCATGGCCCGCCTCTTCGGGCCTCAAGGTCCCACGGTGCGCCTTCGGGCCCCGCGGGCCCTGATGGGGTTGCTCCGGCGTCGCCGACGACTCCGGTCCCGGCGTCGCCTGTCCCGCCAGCCTTGATCCCGGCTCCAGCCCCGGCCTCGATCCCGGCCCCGGTGGTGCCGCAACCCCCATCGACGCCGGTTGACCTAACCACGCCTCCGCCGACGCCGATGTCCCCGGTGCCGTTTCTGACGCCGTCCGGGGCTCCGGACGGCGTCGTTCCCCAGCTCTTTCCGGGTCCGGACATGGAGCCGGACCGGCGTCGCCGAGACCTTGGGTCCCAAATGTCCCTCCTCCTCCATATTTTTCACTAGAGGAGGACCAGGAGAGCTGGGAGGGGTCAGAAGACCCTCTCACACGGCAGTGTGAGTATGATCAGGACTGGGCAGAGGAACTTGGGGATGCCAGTGGTCTAGATACTTCCCCTGACACTGGCATGCTGTCTCCTCCCGTGGCTACGGAGGAGGGAGCAAATTTCGCAACGGTGTTGCGTAGAGCAGCTGGAGCCTTGCACCTCCAATTGCCTACTCTGGCTGTCAAGACTAATCTCTTGACGGAAGTGCTTCAGCCGGCAGCCTCCTCTGCGGAGACTGTGCTGCCGTTTAATGATGCACTGATTGACGTTCTTTTGGGCACCTGGTCCAAGCCCACCACAGGGGCTCCTGTGGATAGGAACGTGGCCCGACGCCATCGCCCTGCTCCGGGCGACCCCGTGTTTCTCTCCCAACATCCCACCCCCGAGAGCTTGGTTGTCCAAGCCTCTGCCTCCCAAACCGCCTTCCCTACTGCCCCTCCGGATAGGGAATCCAAACGCCTGGACCAATTTGGGAAGAAGGCCTTTTCTTCCTCCAGTGCTGACTTGCAGTCGGTGAACACCGCTTGCCTTTTGGGCCGATAAACCCACTCCCTGTGGTATTCGGTGGCGACTGTTTTGCCCCAGTGTTCTGAGGAGGTCCAGACACTGCTTACCCGCGCCATTGCGGAAGGTAGGGATGCGGCGAAGTACACCATACGTTGTGGCCTTGATACCGCCGACTCGCTGGGCAGATCGCTTGCAACGACGGTGGCGCTGCGTAGCCACGCCTGGCTGAGGACCACTGGTTTCTTGGGTGATGTCCAGAATACACTCATGGACATGCCCTTTGATGGAGTCGGTCTTTTTGGTTCCAAAGCAGACCATGCGCTGGAGCGTTTTAAGGACTCACGGGCTACTGCCAAGTCCCTGGGCCTTTCTGTTGTGCGCCCTCTGCAAACCTCTGCTTTTCGCCCCTTTCGTGGCCACGGAAGGGGCGCCCAGTCACGTCAACAGCCCAGCCACCGGCCCGCGCAGCAAGCGCCTTCGCGTGGCCGAGGATGTGGATTCCGCCGTGGCGGTTCGGGCAACCAGCGTGCGGGTCAGGCCACCACCTCCAACCCGTCCGCGGCCTCCAAGCCCTCCTAGTTCCTCCTTTCAGGTGCACAGCACGCCAGTAGGGGGCATGGTCCGCCATCACCTTCACCACTGGCGTCCCATGACCTCGGACAGGTGGGTCTTGGACATTGTCCGAAGGGGCTACTCCCTCCCCTTCGAGACCGCCCCCTCAGCCATGCCACCTCAATTCCACCGCATGTCAGGGGATTACTTGATGCTTCTGCAGAAGGAAGTCATGGCCCTCTTGGCCAAGAGGGCCATCGAGCGTGTTCCGACCCCAGAAGTAGGGCGTGGTTGCTACTCCCACTACTTTCTGGTGCCCAAAAGGACAAGGAGGACATGCGTCCTATCTTGGACCTCCGGAACGTCAATCGCTTCCTCCGGAAGGAGAAGTTAAAGATGCTCACCCTAGCTCAGGTCTTGACTGCCCTCGACCCTGGAGACTGGTTGGTAGCGTTGGACTTGCAGGACGCTTATTTCCACATCCCCGTCCTGCCGGCCCACCGGCGTTACCTGCGGTTCACGGTAGGCCTCGAGCATTTTCAGTTCACCGTGCTCCCCTTTGGCCTTACAAGTGCCCCTCGGGTGTTCACGAAAGTGATGGCGGTGGTCGCAGCTCATCTGCGCCGGGCAGGGGTTTCAGTCTTCCCCTACCTCGACGACTGGCTGCTGAAGGCGGGCTCGTCCCAGGCAGTCGTCTCCCACCTCCAGACTACGGCCGAACTCCTGCACTCGCTGGGGTTCTCCATCAATGTGCCGAAGTCGCATCAGATTCCTTCCCCACAGCTCCTTTTCATCGGAGCAGTTCTGGACACGACGCAGTTTCGGGCCTATCCTCCCGAACGGCGAGTCCGGGATATTCAGGCTATGATTCCGATCTTTCAGCCTTTATCCTGGGTTTCGGTACGGATGACCCTGAGGCTGCTGGGCCTCATGGCCTCCTGCATCCTGCTAGTCGATCATGCCAGATGGCATATGCGGGCTCTGCAGTGGGACCTGAAGTTCCAGTGGGCGCAGCACCAGGGCAACCTGTCCGATCACGTCCAGATCTCGGCGGGGACTGCACAACAGTTGCAGTGGTGACTCTCGAACCGGCAATGGGTCATGGGCAGATCCCTTCCCTTCCCCAGCCAGAGCACACAGTTGTGACGGACGTGTCCCTTCTGGGATGGGGCGGTCACATGGGAGAGGCGGAGATCAGAGGCCTCTGGTCTCCGGCGGAGTCCCGGCTCCATATCAACCTTCTGGAGCTCCGGGCGATCCGACTTGCACTCAAGGCATTCCTTCCCTCTGTCAAAGGGAAGGTAGTGCAGGTGTTCACAGACAACACCACCGCCATGTGGTACTGCAACAAACAGGGCGGGGTGGGGTCTTGGACCCTTTGTCAGGAGGCTCTGCGCCTCTGGACATGGCTGGAACATCAGGGCATGTTCCTGATGGTTCAACACCTGGCAGGTTCCCTGAACGCCAGGGCGGACGAACTCAGCCGCAGGTGCATGATGGATCACGAATGGCGTCTTCACTCGGAAGTGGCGCAAGGACTCTTTCTTCAGTGGGGAGAGCCTTGGTTAGATCTATTCGCCACCGAAGAGAACGCGCAATGTCATCGGTTCTGCGCGTTGGAATTTCCAAGGCGGCACTCGCTCGGCGACGCTTTTCGTCGCGAGTGGAGTTGCGGTCTGTTGTACGCCTTTCCGCCTATACCACTTCTACCCAGAGTGTTGAAGAAGATTCGGCACGACCGGGCCCAAGTCATTCTTGTGGCTCCGGACTGGGCTCGAAGAGTTTGGTATCCCGAGCTACTCAGTATGAGCGTAGATCCCCCGATCCGTCTGCCTCTTCGGGAGGATCTTCTGTCGCAGCAGCAGGGGACGGTCCTCCACCCGAACCTGTCCAGCCTCCACCTGCTTGCGTGGAGATTGAGCGGCGGCAGTTGATTCCTTTCGACTTGCCTCCCGAAGTTTGTGATGTAATTCTGGCAGCCAGGCGTCCCTCCACTAAGGTGGTATACGCCTGCAGGTGGAACAAGTTTGTGGCATGGTGCACAGCAAAGGCTGTGAATCCCCTTTCTGCCCCTCTTTCTGAGGTTCTTCTGTTCCTTTTTTCCCTGGCCCAACAGGGTTCTGCCCTGGGTACCATCAAGGGCTATCTTTGTGCTATCTCGGCCTTCCTCAGGCTTCCTGATCAGCCCTCCCTTTTCAAGTACCCTGTTGTTAACAGGTTTCTAAAAGGCATTACACACCTCTTCCCTCCTGTTCCGTTTGTGATGCCTCAGTGGGACTTGAACTTGGTTCTTACCTTTCTTATGTGCGCTCCCTTTGAGCCTCTGCACAACTGTCCTCTTCGTCTTCTGACTCTGAAGACAGCCTTTCTGGTGGCCATCACCTCCGCTCGGCGGGTGAGTGAGCTCCAGGCAAACCTTCATGCAAACCTCCCTTTCTGTCTGTTCATCCAGACAAGGTTGTTCTTCGGACGCGTCCGTCCTTCTTGCCAAAGGTGGTTACTGCCTTCCACATTGGGCAGACCATCACTTTGCCCACCTTCTTTCCGCCTCCGCATCCTTCCAGAGTGGAAGAGAGGCTCCACCGTCTGGACCCAAAACGTGCGCTTTCCTTTTACCTCAACCGCACACAACACTTCCGGGTGGATGACCAGCTCTTTGTTGGCTACGTGGGTGCCAAAAAAGGTCGGGCGGTGCACAAGAGAACCATCTCCCGCTGGGTAACCTTGTGTACCAAAGCCTGCTATTCTTTGGCTAAGAAGGAGCCTCCTGTTGGGCTGCGTGCCCATTCCACCAGGGCAACGGCTGCTACCACGGCTTTAGGCCGCGGTGTTCCGCTGCAGGATATCTGTCAGGCAGCTACGTCGGCCTCGCTGCACACATTTACAAAGCATTACTGCCTTGACAGTCCGGTCCGGAGGGACGGCTTCTTTGGCCGTTCTGTCCTCCGGGACTTCCTTGTCTGATCTTTGTTCGCAGACCCACCACCGGGGTTGGTATTGCTGGGGTATCTATTCTAAGGTAAGGAATCTCTCACTAACGTGTCTCTTTCAGATGCACAAGTTACTAACTTGTGTAACGATATATCTGTAAGAGACAGTAGTTAGTGACAGATTCCTCACCGCCTCACCCATCCTCCCCGTTCTGCGAACTGATTTCTAGGGTTAAGGACATCCCTTTCAGGGCCCTAGTATTTTTCAGACACCTATGTCAGCTTCTTGCATGGCTCTGCGTTCCTGGCGCGGAAAGTCGTGTACAGAACTGACGTCAGCGCGCAGGGGCGGCGCCTAAGTGCTGCCCGCGACGTCATCCCGGCGATCACGGCGACGGACGCGGAGCCGCACGACGCCGCCTACCGACACGCAAGGGTACTGCTACGCAAAAACTTTCCGGATCCAGCCTGACGCCTGGGGATATTCTAAGGTAAGGAATCTGTCACTAACTACTGTCTCTTACAGATATATCGTTACACAAGTTAGTAACTTGTGCTTCAGGCCTAGGGCTCCCGCCGGTGCGCCTTCGGGCCCCGCGGTCCCTCTTGGGGGCCCTTGGTTGCCGCCGGCGGCTCCGGCGCCCCCTGCGGCTCCCTTCCCGGCGCCGCCCTGGGTGCCGTTCGCCCTTGCCGTTTCCAGCTTGGGACCCCGATGGGGCCTTGGAGCCGGAGCGGCGTCGACCGGTGCCGTTCTCGGCGCCGGTGGAGCATTTGTTTTCCCCTGTGCCTCCCTCGCCGCTGCAGCCTGTGCCTCGGGCTGTTGTGGAAGGGGAGGAATGGGAGGGGTCGGAGGACCCTCTTGCACGGCAGTGTGACTCCGAACAGGAGTGGGCAGAAGACTCAGAGGATGCAAGTGGCCTTGACCTCTCCTCTGAGCCTGGGTTTGTGTCTCCTCCCACTGTCATGGAGGAAGGCGCAACAAACACTGTGGTGCTCCGTAGAGCAGCTGAGGCTCTTGGCCTTGAATTGCCTACTGTTACCCTCCAGACTAACCTCCTTACTGAAGTGCTTCAGCCGGCGGCAAGTTCTATAGAACCTCTGCTTCCGTTTAATGAGGTCTTAACGGATGTTTTGATGGGTACCTGGTCTAGGCCAGCCACAGGGGTTCCTGTGGATAAAAACGTGGCCAGGCGTCACCGCCCGGCACCGGGTGACCCTGCCTTTTTGACGACTCATCCGACACCGGAGAGCCTGGTCATTCAGGCTTCCACTTCCCAAACAGCATTCCCTACCGCTCTGCCGGATAAGGAATCCAAAAAGCTGGAGCAGCTTGGCAAACGGTTGTTTTCCTCTGCCAGCCTGGGGCTGACGTCGGTCAATACCGCATGCCTCTTGGGCCGCTATTCTCACGGTGTGTGGGACACGGTGGCGCAAACTCTGCCCTAGTGCCAGGAAGAGGTTCGAGTTGTGCTTTCCCAAGCTGTTGCAGAGGGGAAGGATGCCGTGAAGTTCGCCATTCGGTGTGGGTTGGACACCGCGGACTCTTTGGGAAGAGTCATCTCCACAACGGTGGCCTTGCGGTGACATGCCTGGCTGCGGTCCACGGGGTTTTCAGGGGATGTCCAGAGTTTCCTCATGGAAATGCCTTTTGATGGTACTCGCCTATTTGGCGATAAGGCAGACCGTGCGCTGGAGCGTTTTAAGGACTCTCGAGCTGCGGCCAAGTCCTTGGGTCTCTCCACCCGCCCGGCCACGTCTACCTTTCGTTCCTTTCGTGGCCGCGGAAGGGGCGTCCCTACATGTCCGTTCAACCAAAGGCCTGCGCAGAACCAGCCTCAGCGCGGCCGCGGGCGTGGCGGCGCAGGGGGCCAGCGTACGGGTCAGGCCACCTTCGCTCCCGCAGCAATCGTCTCAAAGCCTTCCTAGTCCGCGCTTTGGGGTGCACCCCACGCCGGTGGGTAGCAGGATTCAACATCACCTGCCCCACTGGCGCTCTGTCACTTCGGACAGCTGGGTGCTGCAAATCGTCCGAAGGGGCTACTCCCTCCCCTTCGAGTCTGCCCCCCCCCCCCATCCATGCCACCTCAGTTCCACCACATGTCGGGGGATCACTTGGCGCTTCTCCAACAGGAAGTCACGGCCCTCTTGGCCAAGGGGGCCATCAAACGCGTTCCTGGGCCAGAAGTAGGACATGGTTGTTATTCCCACTACTTTCTGGTCCCCAAGAAGGACAAAGGGGGCTTGCGCCCCATCTTGGACCTCCGGAACGTCAATCGCTTCCTCCGGAAGGAGAAGTTCAAGATGTTGACTCTGGCTCAGGTCTTGGCTGCCCTCGACCCTGGAGACTGGATGGTAGCGTTGTCCTTGCAGGACGCATATTTTCACATTCCCGTCCTGCCGGCCCACCGGCGTTACCTGCGGTTCACGGTAGGCCAGGAGCATTTTGAGTTTACCGTGCTCCCCTTTGGCCTTACAAGCGCCCCTCGGGTGTTCACGAAAGTGATGGTGGTAGCAGCTCATCTGCGCAGATCAGGGGTTTGTCTTCCCCTCTCTCGACGACTGGCTGTTGAAGGCGGGCTCGCCCCAGGCAGTCGTCTCCCACCTCCAGACTACGGCCGACCTCCTGCATTCTCTGGGGTTCTCCATCAACATGCCGAAGTCGAACCTGAGTCCCTTTCAGAAGCTCCTCTTCATCGGAGCGGTTCTGGATTCGACGCAGTTTCGGGTTTATCCTCCCGAGCAGCGAGTTGGGGATATTCAGGCTATGATTCCGATCTTTCAGCCTCTATCCTGGGTTTCGGTCAGGATGACCCTCCGGCCCCTGGGCCTGATGGCCTCCTCCATTCTGCTAGTGCAACATGCCAGATGGCATATGCGGGCTCTGCAATGGGACCTGAAGTTCCAGTGGGCGCAGCATCAGGGCAACCTGTCCGATCATGTCCAGATCTCGGAGGGCGCCGCACAACAATTGCGGTGGTGGCTCACGAATCGCGATTGGGTCAATGGCAGATCCCTCTCCCTCCCCCAACCGGAGCACACGGTGGTGACGGATGCGTCCCTCCAGGGCTGGGGTGGCCACTTGGGAGAGGCGGAGATCAGAGGCCTCTGGTCTCCGGCGGAGTCCCGGCTCCATATCAATCTTTTGGAGCTTCGGGCGATCCGACTTGCACTGAAAGCATTCCTTCCCTCTCTCCGGGGCAGTGTAGTGCAGGTGTTCACGGACAACACCACCGCCATGTGGTATTTCAACAAACAGGGCGGGGTGGGGTCGTGGACTCTGTCAGGAGGCTCTGCGCCTCTGGACATGGCTGGAACATCAAGGCATTACCTTGGTGGTTCAACACCTGGCAGGTTCTCTGAACGCCAGGGCGGACGAACTCAGCCGCTGGTGCTTGATGGATCACGAATGGCGTCTGAACTCGGACGTGGCGCAAGGTCTCTTTCTGCAGTGGGGAGATCCTTGGTTAGATCTATTCGCCACCGAAGAGAACGCGTAATGTCATCCAGTTCTGCGCGTTGGAATTTCCAAGGCGGCACTCGCTCGGCGACGCTTTTCGTCCCGAGTGGAGCTGCGGTCTGTTGTACGCCTTTCCGCCTATACCACTTCTGCCCAGAGTGCTGAAGAAGATTCGGCGCAACCGGGCCCAAGTCATTCTTGTGGCTCCGGATTGGGCACGAAGATACTGGTATCCCGAGCTACTCAACATGACGACCGATCCCCCGATCCGACTGCCTCTTCGGGAGGATCTTCTGTCGCAGCAGCAGGGGACGGTCCTCCACTCGAACCTGTCCAGCCTCCACCTCCATGCGTGGAGATTGAGCGGCGACAGTTGACAGCTTTCCATCTTCCTCCCGAAGTCTGTGATGTCATTCTGGCAGCCAGGCGTCCCTCCACTAAAACGGTATACGCCTGCAGGTGAAACAAGTTTGTGGCATGGTGCACAGCGAAGTCTGTGGATCCCCTTTCTACCCCTCTTTCTGAGGTCCTTCTGTTCCTACTATCCTTGGCCCAGCAGGGCTCTGCTCTGGGCACTATCAAAGGTTATCTTAAGACCATCTCCGCCTTTCTCCGGCTTCCAGATCAGCCTTCTCTCTTTAAGTCCCCGGTTGTTAACCGTTTCATAAAAGGCATTACACATACGTTTCCTCCCGTACCTTTCATAATGCCTCAATGGGACTTAAATCTTGTCTTGACCTATCTGATGTGCGCTCCTTTTGAGCCCCTTCATAACTGTCCTTTACGTCTTACTCTAAAGACTGCTTTCCTGGTAGCTATCACCTCTGCCAGAAGAGTGAGTGAGCTCCAGGCTCTTTCTTCTAAACCTCCTTTCCTTTCTGATCATCCGGACAAGGTGGTTTTAAGGACCCGTCCTTCTTTCTTGCCAAAGGTTGTCACGCCCTTCCACATCGGGCAGACCATCACTTTGCCCACCTTCTTTCCGCCTCCGCATCCTTCAAAAGAGGAAGAGAGGCTCCACCGTCTGGACCCAAAACGTGCGCTCTCGTTCTATCTGAAGCGCACTCAACAGTTCCGGGTGGATGACCAGCTCTTTGTTGGCTACGTGGGCGCCAAAAAAGGTCGAGCCGTGCAAAAACGAACCATCTCTCGGTGGGTCGTTTTGTGCATCAAAGCGTGTTACTCGTTGGCTAAGGAGGAGCCTCCTGTGGGGCTGCGTGCCCATTCAACCAGGGCGACTGCAGCCACTACTGCCTTGGGACGCGGCGTTCCTTTGCAGGATATTTGTCAGGCAGCTACGTGGGCCTCGCTGCACACATTTACCAAGCATTACTGCCTTGACAGTCAAGTCCGGAGAAACGGCTTCTTTGGCCGTTCTGTTCTCCGTGACTTTCTGGTGTAATCTATTCGCAGACCCACCACCGGGGTTATTGCTGGGGTATCTATTCTAAGGTAAGGAATCTATCACTAACGTGTCTCTTTCAGATGCACAAGTTACTACTTGTGTAACGATATATCTGTAAGAGACATTAGTTAGTGATAGATTCCTTACCGCCCCACCCATCCTCCCCGTTCTGCGAACTAACTCTAGGGTTACGGTCATCCCTTTCAGGGCCCTAGTTTCATGGCACCAGTGGTCAGTTTCTTGCATGGCTCTGCGTTCCTGGCGCGGAAAGTCGTGTACAGAACTGACAGCGCGCATGGGTGGCGCCTAAGTAGTCTCCGTGACGTCATCTCGGCGCTTACGACGCCAGCGACGAACGCGGAGCCGCACGACACCACCTACCGACGCGCAGGGGTACTGCTGACGAAAAACTTTCCGGATCCAACCTGACGCCTGGGGATATTCTAAGGTAAGGAATCTATCACTAACTAATGTCTCTTACAGATATATCGTTACACAAGTAGTAACTTGTGCACCAAACCCAATTGGCACTCTCTGGTCGCAGGTCAGCCCCTGGTAAATGGTGCCCCAGGTACCCAGGGACCAGTGACCAGGGAAGGCCTCTAAGGGCTGCAGCACTTATTGTGCTACCCTTAGAGGTCCTGTACCTTTACACTCCCTTTGCAGGCTGCGTTTTTTGGTGCAGAACAAAGTGAATAGTCGACATTCACACATCCCTGTGTGCCATGCCTACAACCCACTGCCCTGGCATAGATCAATCACACCTCTAGCTGGGTGCACTATACCAGTGGTGAGGGTACAGGTGCATGAGCCCTGTACCCCTACAGTGTCTAAGTCCATTCTTAGACATTGTACGTGCAGTGCTGCCATTAAGAGTATATGGTGCTGGGAGTTTGTCATTACGAACTCCACAGTGCCATAATGGCTGCACTGAAAACTGAGAAGTTTGGTATCAAACTTCTCAGCATATTAAACCCATACTGATGCCAGTGTGGGATTGAATGAAAAATGCACTCAGAGGGCATCTTAGAGATGCCCCCTGAAAAACGACCTAACACTAGTGTCCAGGCTGAGTGGCTGCTTTCAGCTGCCACCACCAGACATGTTTCTGCCCCCCTGGGTCGAGAGCCTGCTGCTCTCGGGGGCCTGAAACAATGCACATCCTGGGACGAGGTGCTAAGCCTTCTCCCCCAGGAGGGGCAGGGTCCACGAAGGGGAAGCTTCAAAGGCCTGCCGCCTTTGAGCTTCCCCAGGCCTGTTGCTTTCAGGAACTGGCCCCCACTGGTTCTGTCCCCCACTTTGGATGGGAGATCCGGCGTGCAAACTAAGTGAGGAAGGGATGTGTGCTCACCTTTGCAGACCCCACCCCTCAGGTGGGGGAGGCGAGGTGAAGCACAACTCAGTCCCCTCCACCTTGCAGATGGGGGGACCCAGCCAACCAGAGTGAGGCATATGCCCCCCTCCCACTGGAGGGTGGCATAATAGGGGGTGTACCCACCCCAAGGAAGGGACTCATTGGTCCCAACGTTTACTTTCCTGTAACGCCCCTAAATCTAGTATGTAGGGGGCACCCCGAACCTTGCCTCCTCAGACAAGAAACGACTACAAGAAGGACCAAACAGCCGTGCCGAAGCTAAGAAGAGGACGCCCACTGACTTGGCCCCAGCCCTACCAGCCTGTCCCCACCTCGAACCTGCAGAAGCGAAACTCTGGTGTGGCCTGCAGCCAGCAACCTCAAGAACTATGATTGGGGAGAGGAGTTGGCCTAACGGCCAGGGCGACCTCGGAGCTGGGGAACCAGGTTCGAGTCTCGGCAGGGACGCACAACATCCTGTGATTCTGGGCAAATCACTTAATCTCACCGTGCCTAACAAAAATGAATGTGTCCTCATGTAACGCAACTGGTGCTCATGTAAAGCGCTCTGATACCCGAATCGGGTCAAGTTCGCGCTATATAAAACTCAGTAAAAAAAAATTTTTTTTTAAAAAGAACCCAGAGGACCTGCCCTGCTTTCCAAAGAAAAGACTGTCTCCCATGAACACCGGATATGTTCACCCACAGACTCCGGCGAAATCGGCGAGTCTGCACCACTCTGCCCCATCGCCCACGGCTCTAGTTCGAGTCTCCCAACACCACGAGGAGGTCTCCCCGCGATCCTGACCCGAGTCTGACGCCTGGGGGTAATTCTAAGGTAAGGCATCTATAACTAATATGTCTCTTACAGATACATAGTTACCGAAGCTAAGTAAGTTGTTCTTCACCTCGCTTCCCCCACCTGAGGGGTGGGATTGGCAGAGGTAGGCACACCTTCTGGGCTGTGCTAATTTTTCTCGCCTGTCTTCCCGCCGAAAAGGAGAGGCGACAGGAAGGGGGCCTGCTCCTGAGGCAGGGGGTTGCGTTACAAAGGCGGCAAGGCCTTTGAAGCTCCCCTGCCACAGATGGCTCTTCCTGGCCTGGAGGAGGTGTGACCACCTCTGCCCAGTAAAGGCTTTGTTTCTGGGCTCAGGGAGCGAAGGCTCTCACCCCAGGGGTCCAGAAACATGTCTCGTGGTCGCAGGCTGGTGTTTACCAGTCAGGGAACCCACCAGAGGCTGGTAGTGTTTCAGGGGGCATCTCGAAGATGCTCTCTGAGTACATTGTATAATAAATCCTTCACTGGCATCAGTGTGGGTTTATTATGCTGAGAAGTTTGCTACCAAACTTCCCAGAATTCAGTAAAGCCATTATGGTGCTGTGGAGTTCGTAATGACAAACTCTCAGCACCATATACTCTTAATGGCAGCACTGCACTTACAATGTCTAAGAATGGACTTAGACACTGTAGGGGTACAGGGCTCATGCACCTGTACCCTCACTAGTGGCATAGTGCACTCATCTAGAGGGGTGGCTGACCTATCCCATAGGCAGTGGGTTGTAGGCGTGTTAAGGTACAGGACCTCTAAGGGTGGCACAATGTGCTGCAGCCCTTAGAGGTCTTCCCAGGTCAGTGTCCTTTGTACCCTTGGTACCTTTTACAAGGGACTTGCATGTGGCCAGAGAGGTGGCAATTGGGGGCACAAGGTACAGTTTTGGGAAAGAACACAGGCCCTGGGAACCTGATTGGCAGGGACCCAGGGCACATCAAGTCAAAGTGCGTCAGAAATCTGGCATAAAGTGGGGGGTGGGGGGGGGGGTTACTGCAACAGAAATCCAGCTTATCCAGTATTGGGGTATCTTTCATAGATTCACATGCTTAGAATCATCCCCGCCGACGAGGTGGGAGTCCCGCGGTATAATAAAACATATATATAATAGTTATAAAAAACATTATACAATAGGCTACTATGGACAATAAAGTCACTACATTAGCCTATCTTAGTCCTTTTGTAAAAAGAACCAACCTTGAAACACAGCCAATCAGGCTGCAGCACCCTCTTAGAACCCTCCACAGAGAGGCAAACCCTTTAGATTTTCTACCGCACTTCGTGTGACAGGGAGTCTCCCTGAGCTCTGCTCAGTTTCTTCACCTTTGGTTGAACTTTGTGAGTAACTATGTCTGATTCTTCTAAGAGAAGCTGGTTTTTGACCTGTTCTTCATGTGGGAAGAAGAGACTGCATTTTGAAGATCCCCACAAGGAATGCATTTACTGCCTTTATATTGCCCACAAGGTTAAAGATTGCAGGATTTGTAGAACCTTCCCTGCCAAGACTTTGAAGGACAGAGAAGGAAGATTGCTGGTTTGGCTGGAAAAATTGAAGGCTACTTCTGATGTCGTTTCAGTTGATGGCAGTGTTAGTCCTCAGGCGTCCACCCCTCTGACCAAAAGGAGGGATAGATCTGAAGATCCCCCTGAGAGACAGAGTAAGACCTTGAAGAAGCCTCACTCTGAGACTGGTCACTCTTCCTCTAGAAAAGAGAAGCTTTCATTCTCTTCAGAGGTGAAATCTGGTGAAAAAGTGAAGATTTCAGTGAAAACTGCCTCAAAACAGCAGAAAACTCATTCGGAGTCTGTCAGGATCCCGTCGACGTCGAAAAAAGCATAGTCGTCGATGAAATCTCCTCAGAGTGTGAGTGATTCCTCATCGTCGACGAAGAACATCCCGTCGTCGACGATCGCTGCGTCGACGACGGTACCGTCGACCATTATATCATCGCCGTCGACGATGCCAATCTAGTCTGCCTACCTCGTCGTCGACGGGGCACATGCCTGCGACGCTTTCGACGTCGACGATGGGTCAACTCCCGTCGACGGGTCCACCGTCTACTACGATACAGCTCCCGTCGACGAGTCCACCGTCGACGACAACAGCGGCTTCGACAACGTCGACGATGGGTTTTCCGTCTATGATTACAACGTCGACGGTAGCTTCTGTTATGGCTATCTCAGCTGGTACTGGCTCACCGTCTATGTACATCTCGTCGACGCTGAAGCGTAAAAGACCTACATCTTTACAGATTACGCCAGTTTTTACATCAAAATTATCGTCGTCATTCCCATCTTCAAGAAACTATTACCAGGGCGTTTCCCATATTTCACCCTTGCCTCCTAGTCACTATCTGGAGGAGTCAGATGATGGTGGACTTTTTAGCCCAGCACGCAACCCTTCTCAACTTCGGATAAAATATCAAGATGAAGATGATGAGGAAGAGTATTATGACCCTTGTGAGACTCGGCGAGGTCCTCAAGAGACTTCATTTCAGCAGGAACCTATGGTACAAATGCCTATGGCCTTGATGCAGGATCTGGCTGCTATGTTAAGGGATTATCATGCGCGTTTTCCACCAGCAGCGCCTGTTCCAACACAACCTGCTACGCCTGCGGTTTTGCAGATTGCAGCTCCTTCTGCCCCTATCAATGAACCTCCGGAGGTGTTACTTGCGCAACATTTAGCCCAGGATGATGGCGATACTGTGGCTGAAGATGGGGAATTGCCAAACTCACCCACAACGGTGGATGAATGGGATGAATACTTGATTCCTACGCCATCCTCACCAGTTCCTCAGGCAGTAGATTCCCCTCCTGAAGATATTGGAGGTTTTCATTCAATCATGGAGAGGGCAGCAACCCATTTCATCTTCCTGTATCTGTGAAGCAAGCAGATTGTTTCCTTTACGATTTTAAGGACCAGAGTAGGAAGTCCGTACGGTCTATCCCTATAATAGATCATATCTGGGAAGAAGGAACTAAGATAATAAACTCCTTTTTCAGTGCCTGCGATTCTCCCTAGAATCGATAAAAAGTATAAGGCACCGGATAATGCTCCTGCTTGCCTGTCCGGACATCATAGACCAGATTCCGTTATTGCACAGGCGGCTCAGCGCAAGTCTCGGAATCCATCCATTCCTGTGACAACACCGCCGGATAAGGATGGGAGGCGCCTTGATAACATTGGTAAGCGTTTCACCACCATGGCGGGTGCTTCAGTTCGTGCTACAAACTCTTTGGCGATTCTAGGGAGATATGACCGCCAGCTATGGTCTGACTTATCTCCATACCTCGATTTCTTACCTGATGACAAGAAGCAGGAGGCAAGGAAAATTCTTCTTGAAGGAGAAAGGGCTGCATCAGAAATTATTGATATTTCTATGGACCTAGCTTCCTTGGGCTTTCGTCAACTTGCTGGAGCAGCAGTCCTTAGACGTCAGGGATGGTTGAAATCTACCACTTTTCGCCCTGAGGTCCAAATGAAGATTTTGGACATGCCATTTGATGGTGACCTGTTATTCGGGAAACATATTGATGAGGCTTTGCAAGACATCAAAAAAGATACTGACACTGCCAGAGCCCTTGGCACCTTACAATATCGGAAGACTCCTTTTCGGGGAGCTAGGGGCAGAGGATCGTATTCCTTTCGTGGTGGCTATCAAAGATACCAAAACCAAGGCAATCAGGGAAGATGTAATTATCAACAGCAGCAACATCAGCAGTCCTACAGAAACCCTCCAGCTGCCGCTTATAGACAGCAGAATAGAAGACGTCAGCCTCAAGGCAGGGATTCTGCTAGAAAGCAGTGACGACTCCTTAGCACCTGCAGCAGATCTGCCACACCTTCTTTACAGGATTCCGAATGTATCCCGACATCTCAACAATTGGAAAAGATTAACCACAGACAAGTAGGTCTTGGATATTCTCAAATTTCGGCATACCCTGGAATTTGTCAGTACCCCTCCTCCTCATCCACCTTTAAAGAAACATCCTCCACATCTTGTTCTTCTCAGGAAGGAAGCAAAAACCATGCTCTCGAAAGGAGCGATAGAAAGAGTACCTCGCTCTCAGGTGGGGAAGGGGTTTTATTCCCGCTTTTTTCTAATAAAGAAAAAGTCAGGGGAATGGAGACCTATCCTGGATTTAAGAAAGCTGAACAAATATCTTCAAAAGAAATCCTTTCGCATGGTTACGCTTCAAGAAATCCTTCAGCTTCTGGACCATGCAGATTTCATGACAACATTGGATCTCCAGGATGCATACTTCCACATCCCCATTCATCCCAAACATCGGAAATTCCTTCGTTTCACTCTGGCAGGTGCTCATTTTCAATTCAAAGTCCTCCCCTTCGGCCTGCGTTCAGCCCCGAGAGTCTTTACGAAATTCCTGGCCCCGGTGGCGGCTCACCTCAGACTTCAAGGCATACAATTATTCCCTTATCTGGACGATTGGCTAATAAAGGCTCCTTCCTTTCGGCAGGCTTCTCGAGCAACGTCCACATGCCTTCAACTATTTCAATCCCTGGGACTGTCCCTGAACATTCAGAAATCAGTTCTTTGTCCTACTCAAAGAATTCAATTTCTAGGGGCTGTGTTGGATACTATCCAGGACAAAGCATTCTTGTCCGAAGAAAGACAATCACGTCTGATTTCTCTGGCATCAGAACTCCAAAAAAGACGGTTTGCTTCTGTGAGAGTCATCAAATCATTCCTGGGAATACTATCCTCAGTAATTCTGTTGGTACCTCACACCCGTCTAAGGATGAGGCCGATCCAAGAAGAGCTAGACAGTCAATGGCTACAGATCTCGGGGTCGTTCGACGACCTAGTGGAGATAACTCCAGTTATGCGGGAAGCGCTGCTTTGGTGGCTGCGCTCCAAGAATGTCTCAATCGGGCTCACTTTTCTCCCTTCTGTGCCGGAGTTCATCCTCACTACAGATGCCTCCCTAGAAGGGTGGGGTGCACACCTTCAAGATCTTTGCATAAGAGGAAAGTGGTCCGCTGCGATGGCAAAAATGCATATCAATTTCCTAGAGCTTCGAGCCATTTTCCTGGCGTTGCAGTCTTTTCTCCCAAGGCTTCAAGGGTCAACAGTTCTCATCAGAACCGACAACACCATTTGCATGCATTACTTAAACAAGCAAGGAGGTACCCGTTCACACATACTGTCTCAAGAAGCTCAAAGCATTTGGGAATGGCTGCTGTCTCACAACATCACGATAAAGGTGGAATATCTGCCGGGAGTTAACAACACTTTAGCAGACACTCTGAGCAGGACTTCGAAGTCATGTCACAAGTGGGAGTTGGATCAATCAGTCGTGGAGCACATTTTTCAGATGTGGGGCAAACCAAATCTGGATCTCTTTGCCTCCAAGAACAATCGGAAGTGCCCATTCTTTGCCAGTTGGGAACCGGAGAAGGGCTCGTGGGGGAACGCCTTCATGATGAGATGGACAGGGATCTTTGCTTGCGCATTTCCCCCCTTTCCGTTGATCCCAAGACTTCTACGCAAGCTCAAGATGGAACCATGTTGCATGATTCTCATTGCTCCGCGGTGGCTGCGTCAACATTGGTTTACGGAGCTTCTCCTATTGTCCAAACGCAGACCATACCGCCTTCCTGCAGTTCCGACCCTGTTATCAATGAGCAAGGGCCAGATTCTTCATCCTCGTCCAGTCCAACTGCATCTTCATGCATGGTTTCTGGATTCACAGAATTCAAGGAGATGGATCTACCTCAGGATTGTAGAGATATCCTCGCTAGAGCAAGAGCTCCTTCTACCTTAAAGACTTTTGCTTTGAAATAGAAACGATTCTGTACCTGGTGCTCTGACAGGGATATACATCCTGTACGTTGCTCTCCAGATAAGACAGAACTTTATCTCCTTTCGTTATCCAAGTCTGGTCTTACGTTTACTTCTGTCAAGTTACATTTAGCGGCCATCTCGACCTACAGACGTTCTGCAGGAGCTGCATCCCTTTGCTCTAATTGCTTGATCAAACAATTTCTAAAAGGGCTGTTCAGAACTTTTCCACCCGTCAAAGCTCCTCCTCCAGAATGGAGGCTTAATCTGGTGTTACAACAACTCATGAAGCACCCATTTGAGCCTGTTCAGAAGGCTGACCTCAAATACCTCTCTTGGAAAACGGCACTCCTGGTGGCACTCACCTCTGCTTGGAGAGTCAGTGAAATCCAGGCCTTCACTATCAAGCAACCTTATTTGAAATTCACCAACAATTATGTCCTCCTCAGAACTAATCCAACGTTTATTCCAAAGGTTCCCTCTACATTCCATCTTAACGAGCCTGTTCTACTGCTTTCTTTCTTTCCCAATCCGTCTTCCTCTGCTGAAAAGACTTTGCATACCTTGGATGTTAAAAGATGTCTAAAATTTTATATTTCACGTACTGTGTCCATCAGAAAGTCTGATCACTTGTTTGTTTCTTATGGTGGTCAAAAACCAGGAACAGCGGTTACGAAATCCACTATTGCAAGGTGGATTGCATCTACTATCCAATTCTGCCATAATAAAGCTGGACATGCTTTATCTGCGAAACCCAAGGCTCATTCCACAAGGGCAGTGTCCTCATCTACTGCTCTTTTTGCCGTAGTACCTATAGAGAAGATTTGCCGTGCTGCGAACTGGAAAACTGTGCACACTTTTACACGGCATTACTGTCTGGATATGGCGACAGAGGCTGAATCAGCTGTAGGTCAAGCAGTGTTGCGGAACCTTTTTAAATAAGGTAAGCCTCTATAAGGAGGTGATTATATCATTACATGTTCACATATACATGGTGTATTGTTTATTCAGTTTTTTCATACAGTGCTTCGCATATATATATATATATCTATCTATCTTCGGTATATTTATATTGATGCATATGTTATAATGCTTCCCCTGATTTGGGTCAGAATGTTATATTGCATTGGTATTACGAGGTATCTATTGGTTTTCTTATGATACCCACCATCCACTATACAACTAAGGATTTTTACTGCTAACTATTCTGATTCTAAGCATGTGAATCTATGAAAGATACCCCAATACTGGATAAGAAAACGAGTTACTTACCTGTAACTTTAGTTATCCAGTATTGGTATCTTTCATAGATTCACATGCGACTCACCCTCCTCCCCGGAGAGGCTTACCTTATTACCTATACATACTACTGTCACTTGTGCTACGAAAATCTAAGGGTTTGCCTCTCTGTGGAGGGTTCTAAGAGGGTGCTGCAGCCTGATTGGCTGTGTTCCAAGTTTGGTTCTTTTTACAAAAGGACTAAGATAGGCTAATGTAGTGACTTTATTGTCCATAGTAGCCTATTGTATAATGTTTTTTATAACTATTATATATGTTTTATTATACCGCGGGACTCCCACCTCGTCGGCGGGGATGATTCTAAGCATGTGAATCTATGAAAGATACCAATACTGGATAACTAAAGTTACAGGTAAGTAACTCGTTTTCTTCCTGTACTAGCCCAAAGAGCAGCAGGAGCAATACAGCTTCCATACAGCCTCAACTTTGCCAGTTCCAGGGTCAGCAGGTCAGGCCTTTTTCGGTCCTCTTCTCCAGTCAAGAGAGATCTGAGCTCCTTATCAGGGGTGCCTCTTCTATGCCCAGAAAGTGCCCTCAGGAGAGGTCGTGGTCACTAGCCAAGGAGCTAGTATGTTTCCTCCCACCTGATAACTTCCTGTGAAGTGTGGCATTTAGCTATCCCAGAGGGCTCTATTCTGCCCACTCCCAAGAAGTGGAACCCCTCTCTTGGTGTGCTGAGCTTGGTAGCCCACCCTAGAGATGTGGCAACCTGGGGGCTACATGCCTATGAAACAAACTGTTCGAGGCATATGAGCTGCAGATCAAACACTATGCATAGATCGCCATCTGGTGTTGGGCCCGGATGTTTGCACTTTGTTGTTGTCTTTGGAATAAGTCTTTGGAAGTCACGAGATGGGTGACTCCTCCTTTGGACAATAGTGCGCGTGGGCATCGACTCCATCTTCAGATTGTTTTTTTCCGCCATCGGGCTCGGATGTGTTTCTCGCGCTCCAGTTCGGTGTCGCCACCGTTCTAACTCTCGACGCGCAATCCTTCACCCTTTCGTCAGTATTGTTTTCGATCGCGTTTCCATTTTCGACACGCATCTCTACAAATTCCAATTCTTCGATTCCGGTTGTCGACGCAGGCATTCGGGCCTAGCCGCGCCATCCGGCCTTTTGGCTCATGGAAAGGACTCCCTTCAAAAAGTGTCCTCAATGTGGGTCCAAGTTTCCCCACGCCGATCTTCAAGAGGTGTGTAACCTCTGCCTTTCTCCCGAGCACGAGGCCAAAGACTGTCCAGCTTGCGCCTCTTTCCGCTCCAAGAAAACGATACGGGATCGTCGAGCTCGAAGAAACATGGCTCGATCGTCAACATCCATACCAGACGACATCTTCCAGGAAGGCGTTTATGTACTGGAACAGGAACAGCTCAAAGAGGGCCTCATCAGCGCCTCCGAAGCCGACGATTCCGACGTCGAAGACATCACTCCTGGGCAACGGGTCGTAAGTACTGACGTCGACCCCTCCCCACCATCCATTCCGGCAAAGGCTTCGGTAACCCCTTCACCTTCGGGCCTAGGTGCACACTGGGACAAAACTTCCCACGCTCCGCCTTCCGGCCCGGCCAAGAAGTCGACAAAAGCCTTCAGGCCCCTCAGGTTCGAGCCAGCCTACCCTTGGTGCCGAAACCCCATCCCCGGCACCGAGACCAAAAGACAAGCCACTGTCTACGCCCGCACCGAGACCTGGTTCCACATCGGCGCATTCGGCACCGAAACCCACCGGCACGGAGCCTTCGACTCCGAAAAAACCATCGGAACCGAGCAAACAACCAGTTCCGAGAACCGCTGGACCTCAACCTTCGGAGCCGAAAAAACTTTCGGTACCGGCTCCAAAAACCCCAACGGAATCGACCAAAGCTCCCGTTTCCAAGCCTAAGGAGTATAAAACAACTCCAAAATTGGTGCCACACAAACACTCGGACCCGAAAACATCGTCGCCGAAACACCACACTTCAGAGGAGGAGCTTTTCCAACCAGATCCAACCCAACAAACTCTGGAAATAGACCCAAATACAGGTAGACTTGTGGTTAGTCCTTCCAGGAAGAGGAAATTGGACAAACCTGCACCAGCTCCACTCCCTCTCAAGAAAAAACACATTGCCACTTCTCCTTTCAGGATCCCTTCTCCACCCTCTCCTCCACGCCACATCTCTCCTATTCCATCTCCAGTACCCTCACAATCTCCTCCACCTCAGGATGATGAGGACCCTTCTGAGTACGAAGGCGATGACCAACCTTTAGGAGAACCTAGCCATCCTAATATCCCTAATGACCCATGGGACGATTATGGCACACCAGATGTCCCCGATACACCACAAGATGATATCTACCCATCTAGACCATCCCCTCCAGAGGACACCATAGGATTCACTCAGCTCATTCATAGAGCTGCAGAATACCACGGTGTAGATTTACACACAGACCCTGTAGAAGAAGACTTCCTTATGGACACTTTCGCACCATCTCAAAGGTCCACTTCTATCCTCCCAATGCTAAAAGGGGTAATCAAACACGCTCCTGAGGTCTTTAAAGATCCTGTAAGGGCTAGAGTCATTAACCCCAGGGTAGAAAAGAAATATAAGTCTGCCCCAGCTGACCCCGCTTACATTAAAGGGCAACTTCCCTTAGATTCTTTAGTAGTTTCTAACGCCAGGAAAAGGGCTAACTCCCAAACCTCAGGCGATGCTCCACCTCCTGATAAGGAGTCAAAACTCTTGGACGCATCTGGTAAGAGAACAGCGTCCCAGGCAGCTAATATTTGGAGAATTGCCAACACAGTCGTTGCTGGCTAGGTACGATAGGGCACACTATGACGAACTGGAGACCCTACTACAACACCTTCCAGACCAATACAAAACAGGAGCCAATGATCTCATCCAGGAAGGCAAAATTATAACAAATACCTCCATTCGATGTGCTCTGGATGCTGCAGACACAGCCTCAGGAGCCATTAATACCAGTGTTCTTTTACGTAGACATGCATGGCTCCGTATTTCAGGGTTCAAACTGCCGTACTAAATCAGCCGTTTGACCAAGAACATTTATTTGGACCTACTGTGGATTCATCTTTAGAAAAGATGAAAAAAGACACCGACACAGCCAAATCAATGGGAGCTTTGCAATCGCAAACTCCCAGAAGTTCCTTTCGTCGCTCCTCTTATAGGGGCGCCTCTAGAGGTTTTACCACGGATAACTCTTCCACATCCAATAAAAATCCCACTCAGACCTCCTCTACCAGAGGTTATTACAGAGGCGGCTACAGAGGCAATAATAACAAAGGTAGAGGCAAAACCGTCAATACCCGTTCTGCCTCCACCTCCAAACAATGACTTCCCTCCACTCCCCCAGACCATTCCACTCCAGTCGGGGGAAGATTACTACAGTTCCTACCTGTCTGGAACACCATTACCACGGACAGGTGGGTGAGACAAATCATCCAATCCGGTTATTGCCTGGAACTCACTTCAACTCCTCCAAACATACCACCCAAACAGCATCCAATGTCAACAGACCATTTAACGCTTCTCAAACATGAGGTACTTTCCCTCCTACAAAAACATGCAATAGAACCAGTTCCCCTGCATCAGCAAAACACGGGGGTCTACTCACTGTATTTTCTCATTCCAAAGAAAGACTGAACCCTGAGGCCCATCCTCCACCTCAGACCATTAAACCTCTGCATACAGTCAGACCATTTTCATATGGTCACTCTTTAACAACTCCTTCCTCTACTCAAACAAGGCGATTTCCTTGCCACCTTAGATCTCAAGGACGCCTACTTCCACATTCCCATTCACCCTGCTCACACAAAATATCTTCGATTTGTAGTGGACGGTCAACATTATCAGTTCAAGGTGCTCCCATTCAAAGTCACCACAGCACCCAGAGTCTTCACAAAATGTCTGGCAGTCGTAGCAGCCCACTTAAGAAGACAACAAATTCACGTCTTTCCATACTTGGACGACTGGCTCATAAAAGCCAGGTCACATACCCAGTGTGTAAATCACACACACACACCACAATCCAACTGTTTCACGACTTAGGGTTCACAATAAACCTCACAAAGTCTCACCTCCAACCGTCCCACATCCAACAATATCTGGGTGCCACAATCGACACCTTAAGAGGCCTTGCATACCCCAATCCAGCCAGGATAGCAAGAATGCAAGCCCTTATAACAAAATTTCAGCCGCAACACTCACTTCCAGCTCGGGTGTTTATGCAACTAATAGGGATGATGGCCTCTTGCATTTTCATAGTACCACATGCAAGACTCGAAATGCGCCACTTACAGGAATGCTTGGCACGTCAGTGGAACCAGGCTCTAGGTCAGCTAACAGATCTGGTGTTGGTGGACGACCGCACACATCGCTCTCTGCAGTGGTGGAACACCCAAAACCTTTCCAAAGGGTGACCGTTCCTAGAGCCACTTCCACAGATTGTGCTAACAGAAGACGCATCGCTCACCGGATGGGGGGCTCATCTGCTACATCACACCATACAGGGCACATGGACACCTCAGCAAAAGTTACTCCACATCAATCATTTGGAGTTACTCGCAATCTTTCTGGCATTAAAATCATTCCAGAAACAGATATCCGGCAAAGCTGTCTTAGTCCGGTCGGACAATATCACAGCAATGTATTATTTACAAAAACAGGGGGGGGGCGCACTCTCTACAGCTCTCCCAACTAGCTCAGAGCATATGGAGGTGGGCTATTCCTCAAAACATATTCCTGTTAGCCCAACATCTTACAGGAATTCAGAATCAGATCGCAGATCTGTTAAGTCGTCAAACGCAACAAATTCACGAGTGGGAACTTCACCCACAAGTTCTTCAACCATTTTTCCAAATGTGGGGGCATGCAGAGATAGATCTCTTCGCCACACATTACAACACAAAATGCCCAAGCTTCGCCGCCAGATATCCACACCCATTGTCCAAAGGCAATGTGATATGGATGAATTGGTCACAGATTTGCGTACGCTTTTCCGCCTCTCCCACTCATTCCACTAGTGGTGCGCAAGCTACAACAGCAGTCACTAACACTGATTCTAGTTGCTCCAACATGGGCCAGACAACCATGGTACACAACATTGCTGGAACTATCCGTAGTCCCGCACCAAAAGCTTCACCTCTCCCCACATCTTCTAACACAGAACCGTGGAGAGATCAGACATCCAGATCCAGCACAGCTCAATCTAGTGATCTGGCTCCTGAAGTCCTAGAATTCGGTTACCTCAATCTTCCACCTGATTGTATGAACGTTATCAAAGAGGCTTGGCGCCCCACCACTAGAGCCTGCTACGCAGCCAAGTGGAAAAGATTTGTTATATACTGTACCAATAACACAATCCATCCTCGATGCGTCCAACACATCATATGTTACCTGCTGCATCTTCAAAGATGTAATCTAGCATACACATCCATTAGGTTGCATCTCGCTGCCATAGCAGCTTACCTACAGAATAGACATTTGTCATTATTCAGGGTACCAGCCATTAAAGCATTTATGGAAGGTCTCAAAAGAATAATTCCTCCTAGGGTACCACCTTCTCCAGTGTGGAATCTAAACATCGTCCTCACTAGATTAATGGGCCCTCCAATCGAACCTCTACATAAATGTGAGCTTCAATTTCTTACATGGAAAGTTGCTTTCCTTGTAGCGATCACATCTCTGACGAGTCAGTGAGTTACAGGCACTAACTATTCAAGAACAATTTTTACAACTCCATCATAACAAAGTGGTTCTCAGGACAAATCCCAAATTCCTTCCTAAAGTTATTTCTCCCTTCCATCTCAACCAATCTGTGGACTTGCCAGTATTCTTCTCGCAACCACAGACAGTAGCAGAAAGAGCTCTTCACACACTAGATGTGAAAAGAGCCCTCCTTTACTCATTGACAGAACAAAACCTTTTCGCAAAACAAAACAACTTTTTGTATCCTTCTCACCACCACATAAAGGCAATCCTATATCAAAATCTGGCATTGCACGGTGGATTGTCAAATGTATACAAATTTGCTACCACAAAGCAAAACGTACACTATTCCCCCTAAAGCTCACTCTACCCGTAAAATTGGGGCTTCCATGGCATTTTTAGGGAACATTCCCCTAGATGACATCTGCAAAGCAGCTACATGGTCTACACTGCACACATTCACAAAACACTATTGTAAAACTACTGCAACAGATACTGGTGGTTGCCGCTAAAGGGAAGTACTGCTATGCAATCTATGCATAGTGTGTGATCTGCAGCTCATATGCCTCGAACAGAAAATGCTACTTACCAGTATGCATCTGTTCTTGGCATGTAGAGCTGCAGATCCACACACACCCACCTCCCCGGCTACCTTTATCTGTTCCAGTATTATCTTAGATACAACATACATGGACATCTCTTTCTGTTTCTCACAAAACTCCATCATTTCCCTTCTTGGCGAAAAAACAATCTGAAGATGGAGTCGATGCCCATGCGCACTATTGTCCAAAGGAGGAGTCACCCATCTCGTGACTTCCAAAGACTTATTCCAAAGACAACAACAAAGTGCAAACATCCGGGCCCAACACCAGATGGCGATCTATGCATAGTGTGTGGATCTGCAGCTCTACATGCCAAGAACAGATGCATACTGGTAAGTAGCATTTTCCTTTTGGCTAGTGTAAACCCCCCCCCCCCAAAACCTGTCTATCCAAACAAGAGTAGCTTCCCCTTTGCAGCATGCCTTTTTTGGCTTCGTTCATGGAGGAGGTAACACCTCAGGTGGCAGTCCTCTATTGTTAACTGTTCTGGGAGCTGTTGACACTTCTCCCCAAGCTGGTATAAGGCTGTGTTGTGGCCAGCCTAGGCAATTGGCCACTGGAAATCATGGGCAACCGTAAAACAACTTTCTGAAAGTTGCATGTGGTGGCAAGTTACATTAGTTTCGGCTTGGGCATCAAGTCAGGGTTAATGTAACTAGTTGTTTGATACTTTGAAGTACCAGCTTTGGTAGTCCCATTCAAAATTTAGTGCAGCTGAGTTGTCAGTGTGTAAAACTGTATTCGCCAATGGGGCTACCAGTCTTTCCCATAGTAAAAACGACAATTGCAAGTTTTTACTGTCCGAACAGATAAAACGTATGTTCTGCTTTTTAACATCTTCACCCTGCCTTAGGACTCAGTAGAACTGCTTTAGGGGTGACCTGCACACATTAAAAATGGAGGTTGAGTCCAATTGTCAGTTTATAAGCTGCTCTGCCAGTCTGCAGTGGCAGGCTGAGAGACCCATTTTTCTTGTCCCATTTGAGGGGTGCACAACAAGTGCTGCAGTCTTTGAGGGGACACTCTAACTTACTGGCCCTGGGTACCCCTGACACCATATACTAGGGACTTAGATGTAAGTTAGCTTATGTCAGTAGGGTATAGTCCAATGAAACATTCACAAAGGTCAGGGCACTGGGACTGAGGTCTGGTTAGCAGGCCTCAGTGCACTCTGAAAACCAGCAGCAGAATTCCAAATCTTGTGGGGTGACCGTACAAGAGGCATTTTCTTGCAACATTCAAAGAGAAAATGCTGCTGCTTATCCACTGAATGTGGTGCATCAGAGGACAGAAGGGTCAAAATCCCCAGTCTTTCTGATCTTCTTTAGAGCATGTTTACTGGTAGTCTGGTCTGGGGAAAGCTTTTGTTTCCCTTCAGTTGTCCCCTTTCCTCTACTTCTACAATAGTAAAATAAAAAGGCCTATGTAGACCTTGAAGAAACTAAGTGTGCTTATTTCAATAGTGGATTCCCTTCTTAATGTTTTAAACTTCACATAGCCGAGATATGGGGTGGACTTTTCTCTAGAAAGGCTTTTTGGTAAATTGTATTGTATTCTAATTGCATTTATATAGCGCTTACTACCCCTGACGAGGCGTCGAAGCGCTTTTTCGGCGAGTAGCACGCTACTCCGGGACCCATAAAGGAGGAGTGTTGAATTAGTATAGTGAAATATGAAAGTAATTAAAGTGGTGGATAGGTTAGTCAGTTATTTGGATTCGGAAGGATAGCGGAAGGATAGAAGAGGACAAAAGGTTTGTATTTATATAGTGCTTGTTATCCCTTATGGGGTGTTGAAGCGCCTTTTTTTTTTTTCTTTCTGGGCAGTAGCACGCTACTCTGGAAAATAAACTGCAGCTGCAACTTTTGCCCTGTGTGTAATTAGTATCCTTCCCTAGGCGGGTAAATATCAGGGTGACAAATTGCCTGTTCAGCTAGACTTGATAATGGAAAGGTGAACATATTAGAAATGGCAGATGAAAATCATTTGTTTATTTTGGGGGGGGTGGGGGGAGATAAGTGAATGCTGTTTGATGTCATGATGCTGAATATATTCATGCAGTAGCCGAAACTTAATATTTTGTCCTTGTACTAATGTGACTGAAACCTTTCACAAATACTACATTCATATTCATGTTTTGTAAATTGTACTTGCAGTTTTTGTTTTGTACATTGCTTTGAAGCATAGTGTTGCCAATTTAACATGGCCCTCAAACATAGCATGAAGGATTTTCATGAGCCGTATCTGTGTTGCAGAGCGTGAAGAGCGGGAGCGAATTGAAAATGCAAAGCGAGAAGCAGAGCAGCAGGAATACCAGGAACGAGTCCGGAAGCTTGAAGAAGTTGAGAGAAAGAAACGCCAGCGTGAACAAGAGATTGAGGAAAGGGAGCGCCGGAGGGAAGAGGAGAGGCGGCTTGGTGATGACTCTTCGAAGAAGGTAAGTCCAAATACGATGTGCACTACAATAAACTCCTAAGCACCATGTCCACCATAGGTCCAAGAGGGTTATGTCTTTGCCAGATTTTCAGGATAACCATTGAGTGTTGATTGGTACTACTGAAATTCATTGTAATTACATGTTCGAGGCATGTGAGCTGTAGATCACCTGCTTTGCATAAGCCTGCCATCTAGTGTTTGGTCCGGATGTCTGCACTTTGTTTTTGTTCGAAGAAGTCTTTTCCAGTCACGAGGTAGGTGACTCCTCCTTTCGGTGATAGTGCGCATGGGCATAGACTCCATTGTTTGTTTTTACTCCCGTATTGGAACTTTCATAGATTCCCATGCTTGTATCATTCCCCGTCGTCGGAATGGGAGTCCCCGGTATACATAAAATAGCAATAGAAACCATTACCAAAACAGAACCTAGGCCCATTCTTGTTTTGCAACCTATCCACCTCATTTTGTAAAAGAGACCAAAAAAAAATGAACAACCAATCAGATTAGCCTCACCCCATAGAACCCTCCTGAGAGAAGCTCAGAACCTCAGATTTTCTACTGCACGTTGTGCTAGGGAGTCTCCACTGGGCTCTGCTCAGTTTTTTCCTATTATCCTTAACTCTACAGTTTTTTCACCAGTTTTTTCTTCAGTACTTGCTTGGACTTCGTGTCAAAATGTCTGACAAGGAAAAGAAAGCTCTTTTTAAAGCCTGTGCAACTTGTGCTAAGAAGAGGTTGTATGTGGAGGACAAACATAAGGATTGTATTTACTGTTTGTACCCGGACCACAAGGCAGCAGACTGTAAAATATGCCACACCTTTTCTACAAAAACTCTACGAGACCGTGAAGGACATCTTTTGACCTGGCTTCAGAAGCTTAAGACAAGAAAAGAACCAGTTTCCAGTGATCGTGACGACCCGGCCTCTGCAACATCTTCCAGAAGGTCTACAAAAAGGGGTAGAGTCTCCCCTTCACCTTCTGAGGAACGTCCTGGTAAGGCCTTGAAAAAGACCTCATAGGTCTAAGAGGCGTAGTTCTGGTGAATCTCCTCACCGAGGTGTAAAGGAGAGGGAAGGACTGTCTAAGGGAGAGATGTCTGAGAGGAAATCGAGCTCTGTTCCTCCATCTTCTCCTCCTGCGGCTCCAAAGACTTTCAAGAAGCCCTCCTCAGTCTCTTCTGAGGTAAAATCAATGAAAAAAGCTCCCTCGTCAACGACGCTGTCAACGACTCAGTCGACGAAAGCTGCAAAGGTACAGTCCCAGTCTTCTCTTCCATCTATGACTCCGTCGACGGTGAGTTCATCGTCGCCGATGCTATTGCAGAGTTCCGCGTCGACGACTTCGATGCCGGTGGTGCCTGTGTCGTCGTCGATGGTGCTGACGAGGATGTCGACGAGGGTGACTACTACCACGTCGACTACGACTACGACGACGGCTGGGGTGTCAACGGTCTCGACGACGACTGCGTCGACTATCTCCCTTTCTTCGTCGACGATTCTCCCGTCATCGTCGTCACGGCCCCGTCGACGACCTCGTCGACGGTGGAAAAAATTACTATTTCTCTTAAAAAGCGCCAAATTACACCTGACATGACATCCCCCAGGAGGGTGACTCCTCTACCTCCGGCACTCCTTCTGGAAGAAGAGGGATCTGAAGATGATGATGGTCCTTTCGCCTATGCGAATAGCCCTTCTCAATTGCATGTCAAGTGCCAGGACACGGACTCGGAGGGGGATTACGGAGAGGAGCAACAATATGATCCTTCCTCAGATTATCAAGAGGACTACCAGCAGGAGATGGTATCCATGCCTTCCTCCTTACTAGCGGACTTACAATCTATGCTTGTATAGAAGGAGATTTGCGACGCAACCTCCAGTTCCTGTGGTTTTACCAGTTACGGCTGTTCCTCCTGCTCAGCCTGCTATTCCCCAATTATCGACACCTCAACCAACACTTATAGCTCAAGACGCACCACCTGTTGTGTCTCTCGTTCACGATGACACCTCTGATGAAGACCAGGGCGCTGGCGCACTACCAGATCCTGACGCAGAGTGGGATGACTATGTCATTCCTGATCCGGCTTCTCCTACACCAGCACCAGTTGATTTTCCCCCCCCTGCAGACATCGGGGGTTTCCATAAGTTGATGGAGAGAGCCTCAAGGAGGTTTGACCTGCCCATGCACACGGAGCAGTCGGAATGCTCCCTCTATGATTTCAAGGAACCTTACAGGAAAATGGTTAGCTCAATTCCTATTGTTGGTCACGTCTGGGATGAGGGACTGAAAGTAATGCAGAATCCTGCTACGGTAATTCCGGTTTTACCTCGCCTTGAAAAGAAAAATAAGGCTCCAGACGATAGCCCGGCCTGCTTGGTCAGTCAGCCTAAACCAGACTGTCATTTCTCAGGCGGCCCAAAGAAAATCGAGAAATCCTTCAGCTCCTCTCACAACACCTCCAGATAAAGAGGGCAGACGCCTGGATAATGCGGGCAAGAGGTTTTCTTCCATGTCCAGTCTGTTGGTCAGAGCCATTAACGCCTTAGCGATACTTGGGCGCTATGATTGCCAGATGTGGTGCGATCTTTCCCCATATCTGGACCAATTGCCTGAAGATGCGAAAAAAGAGGCTAAGAAGATTCTTCAGGAGGGAGAGGTAACATCGGTTGAAGTGATTGACTGTGCAATGGACATTGCAACTACTGCGTTCCGCTCCCTGGCGGGCGCTGCTGTCCTTTGGCGTCAAGGCTGGCTGCGGTCTACATGGTTCTGCCCTGAGGTCCAGAACAAGATCCTGTATCTTCCCTTCGACGGCGAGGCGCTTTTTGGGAAGCATATTGATGATGCTCTCCAGAACATCAAAAAAGACACGGAGACAGCAAGATCCTTAGGGACTCTGCAGTACCGCAAGGTCCCCTTCTTTGGAGCCAGAGTATGAGGTAATGCCACATATAGAGGAGGGTACCAGCAACAACGGTATTCCTCATATGCATCGAATTCACAATCTTACCGGCCGAGTTATAACCAGCGGCAAAATCAATCCTCTTCTTTCTCTCGATCGTCTAACAGAGGAAAACAAGGACGCCAAGGGAGGGACGCCTCGAAGCGTCAATAGGAAGTCCATCAAATGCTCCTCAAAGGAGCGATAGAACCGGTCCCTATCTCTCAGCGGGGAGAGGGTTTCCATTCCCGGTGCTTCCTGGTCCGGAAGACCTTAGAAAAGTGGCGCCCTATTCTAGATCTGAGGGAGCTCAACACCCATCTCATCAAACAATCTTTTCGGATGGTTTCTCTGCAGGACATTGTTCGTCTTCTCAACTCAGGGGATTACATGGCCACATTGGATCTAGAGGACGCTTATTTTCACGTACCTATACATCCAGCTCACAGGAGGTTTCTTCTCTTCACAGTAGCCAAGAGCCACTTTCAGTTCAAGGTTCTGCCTTTTGGACTCCGATCTGCTCTGCGGATCTTTACAAAGGTGTTGACTCCGGTAGCAGCTTTTCTTCGAAAACATCAACATCAGGTCTTCCCTTACCTGGACGACTGGTTGCTGAAAGCTCTTACCAGACACGCGGCAAAAGAATCAGTCATAGCACGCACACGCCTGTTCGACAATCTCGGACTGACCCTCAACAGAGAAAAGTCAGCTCTCTGTCCCTCCAGAACAGCCAGATTTCTGGGAGCCATTCAGCACAGGTTATTCTGACCCTGGAGAGGCAAGAAAAACTGATGGACATGGCATCTCGGCTGTTAAAAAGGCAGTCACTTTCAGTTCGCCTCTACATGTCCCTTCTAGGGTCCATTTCCTCCTGCATACCTCTGATCCCTCACTGCAGGTTGCGAATGCGTCCTCTCCAGGAACAGTTGGACTTGCAGTGGCGCCAAGTCGACGGATCCTTCGACGACAAGGTCTCGGTTACCGTGGCCATGAGGAAGGCCGCATCATGGTGGACGAGCAAGGAAAACATTTCTCAGGGCCTTTCCTTCAGGATCGCCCCGCTGGAGGGCTGGGGGGCAGTATTGCAAGACCTTCATGTGAGCGGCCATTGGCTACCCCAGCATCGTCTTTTGCATATAAATCTGCCGGAGCTCAGAGCGATTCGCTTGGCCTTGCAGGCTTTTCTTCCACGTATACAGCAGTCTGCAGTTCTAATACGTACAGAAAATACGACGGCCATGCATTATATAAACAAGGAAGGCGGCACCAGAACTCGGCTGTTGTCACAAGAAGCCCAGACAATCTGGGAATGGGCAATCCAGCACAAGGTATCACTCCAGGCGGAACACCTTCCAGGTGTTCTGAACAAGGCAGCGGACACGCTGAGCAGACTGAAGTCGGTCTGCCACGAATGGGAACTGGACCACTCCATTCTACAGAAGGTCTTTCGCAGGTGGGGCAGGCCCTCCATAGATCTCTTTGCCACGCTGGAGAACAAGAAATGCCGATTTTACGCAAGCCGGCTTCACCATCCGGGATCGTTGGGGAATGCGCTTTCGATGGCCTGGTCAGGCGCATTTGTTTACGCTTTCCCCCCCATCCCTCTGATCCCCAGACTTCTCAGGAAGCTCAAAGCGGAACCCTGCAAGATGATTCTGATAGCTCCGGCGTGGCCCCGACAGTTTTGGTTCACAGAACTGCACCTTCTCTCCCTGGACCTTCCGCTTCCATTGCAGCCGATTCCTTCGCTGCTGACGATGTCCCAGGGCCAAGTCTGGCATCCGGATCCGCAGTCTCTGCAGCTCTCGGCATGGCTCCTGAGCAGCGAGAATTTCTTGGTTTGACCCTCTCAACAGAATGTAGAGAGGTTCTCTCTCAGGCAAGAGCACCAAGTACCAACAAGACATACAGGTTGAAGTGGAAGCGTTTCTGCATTTGGTGCCAGCAAAAGGGTGTCCATCCTTTTAAGTTGGAACCGCATGAAGTTCTTCCATATATTCTTTCATTGGCAAAATCGGGACTGGCTCACTCTTCCATTAAGGTACATCTTGCAGCCATCTCTCGCTTCAGACGCACATCTTCAGGGCCGTCCCTCTGCTCGGCAAGGATAATTAAACAGTTTCTCAAGGGCCTTTTCAGAGTTTTCCCTCCAGTCAAACCTCCTCCTCTTTGGCATCTTAACTTGGTTCTCGCCCAGCTCATGAAGCCTCCCTTCGAACCTATTAATCGGGCAGAGTTGAAATTTCTCTCCTGGAAGGTAGCTCTTCTGCTAGCCTTGACTTCGGCTAGGCGAGTGGGTGAACTGCAGGCTCTCACCATTCAGGAACCTTTTCTCCAGTTCAAAAAAGGTACAGTGATACTGCGTAACAACCCAAAGTTCATACCGAAAGTGCCTTCAGACTTTCATTTGAATGAACCGGTTATACTTAAAGCTTTTTTCCCTCAACCGGCTACTCCTGCAGAAAGGGCACTTCACTTTCTTGACTTTCAGAGGTGTTTAAAATTCTATCTCCAACGTACTAAGGACTTCAGGAAGTCTTCTCAACTATTTGTGTCCTTTAGTGACCCTCGTAAGGGTTTTCCCCTTTCCAAGCAGGGGATTGCTTGTTGGATTACCAGAGCTATCCAGTATTGTCAGAGAGCAGCGGGCAAGCCCCTGGAAGGGCGGGTCCACGCTCATGCCACCAGGGCGATTTCTTCTTCGACAGCCCTCTTTGCCGGAGTTCCTATCCGGGAGATCTGCAGGGCGGCGACCTGGAGTAGTACCCATACGTTTACAAGGCATTACTGCCTGGATTCTGCGACGCAGAGTGACGCAGCAGTCGGCTAGGCAGTCCTGAGGAACCTCTTTCAGTAGTGGTGAGCTTTCCCTTTCATCCCTCCTTCCATGTTACTGTTTTTTCAGCTCTTGCTCATTTTTGAACCTTATGTGTTTATATTTCCTACGGTTTCCTAAGTATGTTCTGACCATTGATATTGTAATTATGGTGCATATGCTATTACTTTGTTCTTGGTTTTATGATGGTCATGGTTCCAAAAATGTGCTGAAAACTGCTAGCTACTCTGATGCAAGCATGGGAATCTATGAAAGTTCCAATACTGGAGTAAGAAAACAAGTTACTTACCTGTAACTTTGGTTCTCCAGTATTGGAAACCTTCATAGATTCCCATGCGACCCACCCTCCTCCCCTGGGAAAACTCAGCCTCTTCCATCTCCAGTGGTGTGGTTACACAACGGCTACGAAAATCTGAGGTTCTGAGCTTGTCTCAGGAGGGTTCTATGGGGTGAGGCTAATCTGATTGGTGGTTCATTTTTTTTTGGTCTCTTTTACAAAAAGAGGTGGATAGGTTGCAAAACAAGAATGGGCCTAGGCCTAGGTTCTGTTTTGGTAATGGTTTCTATTGCTAGTTTATGTATACCGGGGCCTCCCATTCCGACGACGGGGAATGATACAAGCATGGGAATCTATGAAAGTTTCCAATACTGGAGAACCAAAGTTACAGGTAAGTAACTTGTTTTCTTTTCCGCCATCGGGTTCGGACGTGAATCGCTGCGCTCCGGTTCGACACCGTTTCTCGGGTTCCCCATGGCGTGCAATCCACTACCCTCGACAGTATTTCTCGATCGAGTTTCCCATTCTCCGCGTATCGTTTCCATTCAAACTCTTTGATCGGAAGATGCGTGGAGGGCCGTTGGGCCTACCCGCGTCGGGCCCTCTAGCAGTCGATGGAACGGACTCCATTTAAATTCTGTCCCGGGTGTCGCGCTAAGTTTCCGTGCACCGACTTGCACGAAGTGTGCAACTTGTGTCTATCCCCAGAACACGACGAACAAGACTGCGACGCGTGCCGAATATTTCGATCTAAGACGACGCTCCGTGACAGTCTGGCTCAACGTCACGAAATGCATCAACAAATCGGCTCCACACTGGACCTCTTCGGAGAAGATTCTGACCAAGAAGAATTCCACGCACAAAGAGCCGAAGAAGAGGAGGAACACATCTCCGTGTCCAAAGCCGACTCCGATACGGAAGAGCAAGTAACACCGGGTCAGCGTACAGTGAGTACTGACACTCCCTTGCCCCAATACTTACCGAAGAAAAAGGCCCCGGTCCTTCCTCTGCCCTCTGGCCAAGGTCGGCACTGAGAAAAGGTTTAGAATGCCCCGCCCTCTGGCTCGGCACCGAAACATACAGCAAAGCCGTCCGGCTCGGGATTGAGTCGACCTTGTTCGGGCACCGATCCGAAATCTTCGGCATCGAAATTCAAGCATGTACAAGTGACCATCCCTTCGGCACCGAAAACTAAATCTTCGGATCTGAAACATTCGGAGCCGAAACCTTCGACAATTCCGGCGCCAAAAACCAAACCACCTCTTCCATCCAAAGAGCCTCGTTTCGACGTTCCGCCTTCTAACACAAACCCGAAACAAAATGGAACTGGTCATCAATCCAGACACTGGACATATTCCTTCGAAATTACCAGCTAAAAGGAAACCAGAATTACAAGAGGACTACCACATTCCACTTAAGAGAAAAAATATGGGACTAATCCTTCTCCTCCTCCTATTACACCTCCTTCACCCATTGACCCAAATGTATTGATTACACCCACAAATTCCCCACAACCACAGTCACCTGATCACCAAGATGATGGGGATGGTGATATACCTCAGGACATTATTCCTGATCCATGGGAGGATTACAATACAGATCCTAATTCTGATAACGAACTGGATCTATGCCCTTGCAAACCCTCCCCACCAGATGAAAATATAGGATACATCGAGCTACTCAGTAGGGCTGCTGAGTATTATGGGGTACAACTTCAAAAGGAGGCCCTTGAAGAGGATTTTCTCTTTGAGACTTTAAGTTCCTCTCCTAGAGCAACACAAACACTAGCTATTCTCAAGGGAATGCTTAAACACGCAGATGAGATTTTTAAAGACCCTGTACGTGCAAGGATTGTCACACCCAGAGTAGACAAGAAGTATAAGGCGGCACCTACTGACTCTATCTACATCAAGGGTCAAGTTCCATTAGACTCCATGGTAGTCTCTAACGCTTGCAAAAGAGCAAACTCGGACCACAGGAGATGCCCCTCCTCCTGATAAGGAGTCCAAACTCATAGATGCCTCTGGCAAAAGAGTAGCTGCGCAAGCAGCCAATCACTGGCGAATTGCAAATACCAAAGCTCTTTTAGCTCGCTATAACAGGGCTCATTACGACGAGCTAGAAAAATTAATACAATTTTTGCCAGACGAACATAGGAGTAAAGCTAGTGACCTTATTCAAGAGGGGAAATTAATTTCCAACACATCCATTAGGTGCGCTTTAGACACAGCCGATACTGTAGCTCGCGCAGTGAACACTAGCGTTCTGTTACGGAGACACGCTTGGCTCAGAATTTCTGGGTTTAATCCAGAGGTTCAAGCTTGTATTTTAAATCAGCCCTTTGGTAAGGAGCACCTCTTCACACAACGTTGTCTCATTTATTCCATGACAGTGAAAGGTTTTAACGCAGCCATGTGTTGGCCTGAGGGACTACTAATTCTATAGAGATCGGATACTTCCATTGGACCATCAGAAATCACATTTGGACGCACAAAAACGATGTGATTTCTTAATCGGAGATAAGCAGTCACTTCTTATATTTCACGTACAAGTGTAGAATTATTGCAAAGGCACCTTGCACTGAATATACAGATACTGTCAACACTAACGGAACGGTAAAAAGAAAAATCAACAATGCGGCTGTTCGATTGGATGTTGAAATGAGGTCAATGTGGCGTAAAAACAATACATTTTGAGATTTAAAATCGGGTATACTTTTATACTATAAGCTAATGCAATGTAGGTGTTTAAAAAACCCAGAATGCCACCTTTGTATACTACCTAGCATTTAAAATCTAAGTTATTACAATGCAAGTCAGTGACCATATACAACTCCAGCTGTCACAAATCACCGCTCTTGGGGCCACCAAATATTGGAATGCATGTTTTAAACCTAGAGTACTGAGAAGCAATTGTTTGCAGGTGTGAGTTTAAACAAATGGCCAACCCCCAGCACAGAATAACGGGACATTTAAAGAAGTACCGCTATTTTTAATTTGCTTACTAATGAAGTCCCATTGGTTTACTCTTCCCCTCGCCTGGCAACAAGTCATGCACAAACACATTCGAGGCGCACACCCAGCAGTGACCGGCACGCCACGACCCTGCAGGCACAATATTGCGGGCTGAGGTGTGGGTGTCCGAGGGGCTCCTCAGCACTGGCTGCGGGAAAGGCCGAGGCCTGTCCCGGCTCAGCTCAGAGCTCTCCCCCTGCGGACAGCCCCCTCCCTGCTGCACCCCAGAGACACTGCCCACCCCAGCAGCCCATGCCATGCTGCACCCCGCTTCTGCTTACCTCTCCAAACCTGAGCGAGGCAGGCGAGAGCCAGGAGCAAGGGCGCGGACGAGGCCATGGTGACCCGGGGTAGAAGGGAGGCGGCTCCCGGCCACAGGTTCTGGGCAGAGGGGACGGTGGAGTAAAAGGGAGCCGGAGGCACCAGGGTTCAGGGTAATAGTTAGGGGCAAGCTATGAGGAATGGCGACACTGCACTGGGTGACCACAGGGAGGGAGGGGCCGTGGAGGGGAGAGCGGGGCGTGGTTGAGGAGGGGAGGGGCCTACGCGGAGGGTAGGAGGGGCCCTTCCCCGTCAACCTCCAGGCAGCAGCTGGATGGAAAGAGAGAGAAAGGGAAGGAGGCTGCGAAAGACGGAGGAAAGTGAGCTGATGAGGAGGCAGCCAGCGGGTGGAGGGACTGATGGGAAGCGGGAGGGAGCCAGCTTGGAGCCTGTACACAATCTGTGGAGGGAGGGGCGGGTGCCACAATAGAGCGGAGCGCAAGAGGTGAGGCACAACGAGATGAGTGGCACTAGACGAGCCGCTTTGAAACGGACACCTGCCACCTCATGACGCGCCCCCCGGTCACTGACGTTTCCGCTGCAGAAATATTTCCCTTTCTGCACTTTTTGTTTTATATGTCTTAGTTCTGCTTAAAACGTGCCACATCACATAGATAGAGCTTTGTTAGCAGCGGGTTCAAGTTTAGTTAATCTAACACGTGAAATATGGTAGGCGCTATTTTAAAAGCAAAGCCTGAGTCTACCATCTTTAGACGGCTGCTCCCCTGCAGACACTGGGGGGGGGGGGGGCCTTTCATGCACAGGGACAAAGGAATTGCCACAGCGACTGGGAAGATGTGTCCTCTGTAGACGACGGAGGGAAACTTGCTGTGTCAGGTGTAATTAGTATACCCCTGCGCCCCCACCTCCCGAGTGCTGAGATATGGTGTGCTCAAATGGTGCATGCCTGGTGGGTAGCGGCAGGTTCCTGTCCAGACGCCGACGCCTGGTGCACTGCTGCAGACTGCCTCACGCAGTGACACACCCTCCCATCCTCAAGGAAACTGGAGATCTTCCTTCAGAAGGGCGAGATCCGTCGTCCTTTATCTGGAGGCGTCGGCGACGATAGCATACAGTTTCTAGCATCAGTAACCTCTTCACGGGCTATGTGCGTTTCATTTTAATTTTTAAGCATCGCTTCCACCAGTGTGACACATTGTTTAGCAACACTAATAAACCAGTCCCGGACTAAGGGCTGATGGGGGCGGGGTCAGCAGAGCCTTGAAAACAAGGACAACAATGGAGGAGCGGGGGTGAGCGAGCGCGGCAGCCTGCTCAGCTGACCAGACGCTCGTGCGTCATGGCCTTTTCCCCGCACGGGCGGCATATGTTTCCAATTATCGCGCACGCGTCTGGGCACGATAATGGGAAACAGATGTCGGCCCTGCGCGCGTAACCGCCCGAAAAAGGCCACGACGCACTAGCGTGTGGTCAGCTTTTGAAACCCCCTTACATAAAGTCTTCGCCTAGCAGCGCTTGCGCGCTACTCGAGGCTCGACCTAAAAAGCTCTAGCCTGTCCCAATCCAGCCAGAATCCGCAACATTCAGTCTCTAATTTCTTAGTTCCAGCCTCACCACTGTAGGAAACTGGCTCTATATATACTACACCAAAATGAGGTATAGTGTGTATAGAGTCCAGGTGACCCCAGAGGTAGGCAGAGGTTAAAGTTAGATAGAACCTTACTCTATTTGTGGTAGAGTGGTCGAGCAGTAAGGCAGTATCAGAGGACAGTGTTAAGCATTTGATGTACCTACTCAGTCAGCAAATGAATTCACACACTCAAAGACTGAACTCTAGACCAATTGTTTTTGTATAAAAAATATACTGTTTTATTTTTAGAACCAAGCAAGCCTGGCACAGGTAGCATTAAATACTCTACAGTAATACGTTGCTGATTGTAGAACAGTTAGTTTCAAAATGCAATAGGAATTGTACTTTGTTTGATTTACAGGGGATGCAGTAGGTTGCAATACTTAGCAAATACAGTACATTGAAATGAATAGGCTTTTTCAGTAAATTACAGGTAAGTTACTTTTAACGTTACTTTTCTAACTCAGTGCTGGATACCTAGATTAAGCACTGGACATTTCCTGCAAACAGGTAAGTAAATACGTTTTGGTTATTCGTGCGATTTTTAAAGAATATTTTTAGATTTCAAAACTCCACACTTTTTGGAAGAAAATTGTCAATGTTATCCTATGGAGGGAAAACAGGTTATCGGTTCGCAGGTAAGTTATTGACTGTGGGAGTTATGGTTCTGGGGTTAGACTCAGGGGTCCCCCAGGGTCAGTTATGCACTCTTATTACACCCTCAGCGGCACTAGGGCGGCCGGGTGCAGAGTGTTGAGGCCCAATGTTATCCTATGGAGGATAGGGGGTCTCTGGTTGGTGGCTGCTGGCAAGCAGGCCACTGGGTTGTGGGAGCAAAGCTCCTAAACTTTAGCTCAGGGCAAATGGGGAAACAGATTAGCACCAAAGGTGCACCCTCAGCGGCACTAGGGCGGCCGGGTGCAGGGTGCTGTTTCGACGTTGGAAGCCCTGTTGTTTCCAATGGAGAATCTCCGGTCGGCAAAAACACTGCAGGCAGGGAGACAAAGGACTTCTGGGTGCGACCACCACTTTGAGAGGTAAGTTGGGAAGTTAGGGGTTGGTGAGGCACTGTTGGTTTGGGCACACAAGGCCGTGGGGCGTCTGGTGCAGGGGTGCCTTTTGGGGTCGGATCGGCTTGCCAGCTCCGGGTCGCGGTTAGGGGGCCCTTCTGGATTTCGACTGCAGGCGTCAGCCGGAGGCTTGAGCTAGGTCAGGGGTCGCCGGATCTCGGTTCAAGATCGCCGGGGTGACCTCCTCGTGGTGTTTGCCCACTCGAGCTCGGGCCGTGGACGGCGGGTGCAAAGTGGGGCAGGTTCGTGGTCTCCGGCTGCTGCCAGAGGTTGCAGTTTGAACAAATCCGGTGTTCACGGGAGAAGCAGTCTTTGGAAGTGAAGGCAGGCAGGTCCTCCGGGGTTTTTGAGGTTTCTGGCTGCAGGACACACTGGGATTTCGCAGGAGCACGTTCGAGGGGAGACAGGCCGGTAGGGCTGGAGCCAAGTTAGTGGGCGTCTTCCTCTTGTTAGCTGGCTGTTCGGTCCTTCTTCTTCTCTTCTTGTTTCTTGGCGGGATCTGAGGAAGCAAGGTTCAGGGTGCCCACTAAATACTAGATTTAGGGGCGTTACAGGTAGGTAGAGGGCAGGGACCAATGGGTCGCTTCCCTGGGGTGGGTACACCCCCTATCATGATCCACCATCTAACATAAAACAGAAGAGCTGGTAGGATTGCTATTCCTTTCCCAGAAATTCTTATGGTTGGATTCGGACAAGTAGGCGTCTACGCGTTTCGGTGGTATGTAGACCAAGGACGCCTTATTTTCTCGTCAACAGAAATTACGAACACCCGACCTGAAGGGCGGTGACTGACGAGAGTTATATTGTTTGAATTTTTAATTGAGGAAAGAAACCAACCATTTTAAGAATATATATATTTCTGTAACTCCAGCATCGAGTAAAGGAAGAAATGACACGTTGCCATCTTTGACCGTTTGGGCACTACATGGCAGTACAGACACCTACTAAAGCGGATGATAGATATTGATACTACCATATTGAAATAACTTTTTAAAGGACCAATCCGCTTCAAGATACGTACGCTTAATAGTGAGTAATTTTGCAGCGTGAATCTTTCTGGATTCACTATGGTGTGCATTATTCCGCGGTCTAGTGGTTGGGTCCGGAATCGTAGTCTCTTTTCTCTTTTTTTTTTGTGTAGCCCAGGTGGGCGTCGATGCCCCACCTTTTGGTGTCCTCCCGTGACGTCGGCGCGCTTCCTCCGGAAGCTCCCACCCTTGGGCGCCATCTTCAGATTCTTTTTTCCGCCGTTGGGTCTGGATCGTCGTGAAGAGCTCCAGAGTTGGAAGAGGAGGAAAGAAGAAAGAAAAGCAGAAAGAAGCGAGAAAATTGGAGTTTCTTCATCACAAGACAAAACATACAACCGGGACGACTAAGTAGGTGAAAAGTAGAGAAAACTTCGACGTCCGACGAAGAACGCGCACACAGGGGGCTCCCTGAGCGCGGGAATGGACAAGACACCATTTAAATTTTGCAGGAACTGCCACCACAAGTTCGCGCAGAAGGACCAGCATCCAGTCTGCAACCTCTGCCTACCGATCGACCATCAAAGTACCGACTGCAACGCCTGCTCGGCATTCGCCCCCAAGACCCTCAGAGTGAGGGACAGACAGAGGAGAGCAAACTACAGCATGCAGGGGCAAGGACAACCTCCATCGCTGCGGGACCTGGGCCTCTCCAGCGGGGAAGAGGACAACATCGCCGAGGGACCAGAGGACTGCACGGTCGTAGAGACCGATAACAGACCGAGGAAGGAGGTAAGAGAGACGTCGACCCCTAAAACCCCGACAGACTCTCGAAAACCAGAGCCAAAGTCCTCGAAAGGAGCACTGGCGTCGAAGCAATCGACTACCACAGCTGCGTCCAAGGACAAACAGCCCAGGGGATCCTTCAAGAAGGACTCCCGGTCGGCGAAAGCTCTAGAGACACCCAGGTCGTCGAAGCACGGTTCCGAAAAGCCGCACTCGACGCCGAAGGGGAAAGAGCAGATGGCAACTTCGACGTCAACAACCACGACCTCTAAGAGAACCGCCGAAACTCTCGACGCCGAACAAGTGGCAGAGATGGAGAGGAAGAAGAGAAGGCTCGAGGCCGAAATGACCAGTATCCTTCAAAGGAAGAAGGATTTCGACGAATGGATGAGTAGATACACCATCCCTTCGAAACCCTCGACGGTTGTCGAAGCAAAAATCCAGGAGGAGTTCGACGCCACCGATCCGCCGAAAACTCCCGAACCGTCGGAGCAACAGGACGAAGAGGGCCTGTATTACTACACTGAGGGCGACGACGACGACCAGCAGACACACTTCGGCTCGACACCCTCGGAGGCTCAGGACCTGGATTGGCAGGATCTCGACGCCGAAAACCCAGAAGAGGCCGTGGAGACGTATCCGTCGAGGCCTTCGCCGCCAGACGACATTGGAATATACAACATGGTCGTCGGGAACGCTGCAGCAACCTATAGGGTGGAAATGGAGGAAGAAAAGCCCAAGGCCTGTTTTCTCCTGGAGACACTGCTACCAACGCAAACTAGGAGCCAATTCCTTCCTATGCTTCCAGGTGTACTAGACCAAGGCAGAGAGGCTTTCAAGGAGCCATCTACCTGCAGATCTGTCACCCCCAGGACAGAGAAAAAATACAAACCCTCTTCCAAAGATCCACCATATATCCAGGGATCTGTGCCGGCTGATTCAATCATAACTGCAACAGCCAGGAAGAGGGCCAACGTTCCCACAAACTCAGGACCGCCTCCAGACAAGGAGAGGAAAAGAATAGACCTCACAGGGAGGAAAATTGAGAGGAATGCGGCAATCCATTGGCGCATTGCCAACTCCAATGCCCTTATAAACAGGCATGCCTACCAGCATTGGGAAGAAGTTGGGCAGTTGCTCAAACTGCTCCCGACCGAACACCAGCAGTGAGCGGCGCACCTGGTGGAGGAAGGCAAGAATATGGCCAACACCTGCCTGAAGTCGGCCTTGGACGCAGCAGACACATCAAGCAGGCTGATGATGATCGGAGTGACAGAGAGGAGACATGCCTGGCTGAGGATCTCTGGGTTCAAGCCGGAAGTACAGAACAACATCCTGAACTTACCCTTCAATGGGGAAAAGCTGTTCGGCATGCCCGTGGACGAGACGCTGACACAGCTCAAAAAAGATAACGAAACTGCAAGGTCCATGGGAGCACTGCAGTTCAGAGGGATGAGAAGGGGCACCCCCTCACGAAGACCAAATGGCAGAGGAGGGAACCAGCCGGGAACATCGCACCAGGCCTTCCAGCAAACATTTCAGGGAGGCAGCCAGGCGCAACAGGGTCAGCAGCAACCAGGCTGGCAGAACCAACAGAGGGGCCAGTCCTTTCGAAGCCGACCAAACGGACGAGGACAGACAAGGAGAGGCGGCCAGCAACCCGCCCCCAAGTGACTCCACAGTACCAAACGTGCCCGCACTCACAACATCCCTAGTGGCGCGGCACAACAAAAGACACGAACAACAATTCCAAATCAACGATCATGTGACACCCGTAGGAGGCAGACTAAAACACTTCTTCCAGGAGTGGGAGAAGATAACGGACAAATGGATACTCAACATCATACAGTTCGGCTACTGCATAGAACTGGTAAAAAAGCCACCAAACAGGAGGCCAACCAACAAGACACGCTCATCAGAAGAGCTATCACTACTGTGGCAGGAAGCACAAGAACTCCTCCACAAACAGGCTATAGAAAACGTACCATACAAGGAAAGAAGCACGGGAGTGTACTCCAACTACTTCCTCGTACCAAAAATAGACGAAACGTTAAGGCCCATACTGGACCTACGGTTCCTAAACAAATACATAGACTCAAAAGTTCAAAATGACGCCCTTACAGGAGGTTATACCTCAGATAAAGCACGGGGATTTTATGTCCACAATAGACCTCAAAGATGCCTACCTACACATTCCCATGAACCAAAAACACAAGCATCTACTGAGATTTACCATCAGCAACACGCACTACCAGTTCACGGTCCTAGCCTTCGGACTAAAGTCCGCGCCAAGGGTCTTCACAAAATGCCTAGCTGCCGTAGCAGCACATCTGCGGAGGCAGGGAATACATGTATACCCCTACCTAGACGACTGGTTGGTGAAGGCGAACTCCTACAACCAATGCAAACTACATGCTCAGCAGGTCACACACACGCTGACAAAACTAGGCTTCTCCATACACAGCGGGAAGTCGTCGCTAGAACCAGAGCAAGTTTCCTGGGTGCAAAAATCGACACCATTCAGGGCAGAGTGTTACCCAGCGAAAAGAGAACCTTCGCACTGATGGAGACTCGCCAATACCAGAATCGGCAACGTCTGACAGTGAGGACGGTGAGCAAGCTCATGGGGATGATGGCGTCCTGCATACACCTAGTCCCCAATATTCGACTACACATGAGACCATTCCAGGAATGGCTGCAACAGCAGTGGTCACAGGCTACAGGGAGTTGGGAAGATCTAGTGGTTGTAACGCACGCAGTGCAGGAAGAGATAGCATGGTGGAACAAGGACAACATAACAATGGGGAAGCCATTCACACCACCAACTCCGACAGTGACCATCACAACAGACGCATCCCAAATGGGGTGGGGAGCGCACATGAACCTGCTCAAAGTAAGGGGGTGATGGACACAAACAGATGCCGTCAAACACATCAACTACCTAGAACTAAAGACTGTGTTCCTTGCACTAAAAGCGTTCCAGAAACAGCTGTACGGGCAAAGGGTGTTAGTACAAACAGACAACACCACAACGATGTTCTACATCAACAAGCATGGAGGAACACAGTCAGTGGCGCTGTCAGATCTAGCGCAACAGATATGGAGATGGGCAATCCCATTACAAATAGACCTCCTGGCAATACATCTGCCAGGGAAGGACAATGTGGAAGCAGACAGACTGAGCAGACAGACGTCAATCTCACATGAGTGGGAGCTCAACCCGCAGGAGACGCAAAGACTATTCAAGAAGTGGGGGACCCCACAACTAGACCTGTTTGCAACACACCAGAATGCAAAATGCCAATACTTCGCATCCAGGCAGCCAGGCCATCAATCCCAAGAAAATGCCCTATGGATGAGCTGGTCAAAGACATTTGCCTACGCTTTTCCACCGATACCGCTGATACACAAAGTGCTCAGCAAATGCAGAACAAGCAACATGACGCTAATTCTGGTAGCACCACAGTGGGCCAGGCAGTCCTGGTTCTCACAGATAGTGGAAATGGCACAGGGACCACCACACAAGTTCCCAAAAAGGAAAGACCTGCTCTCGATGCAAAACGGAAGGGTACTCCATCCAGAACCAGAGAGCCTCAGCCTAGCAGCGTGGCTCCTGAAGACTTAGAGTTCGCTCACCTCAAGCTCCCACAAAGCACTCTGGCAGTACTGCGAGTAGCGAGGAGGCCCACCACACGGAAATGCTATGCAGCAAAATGGAAGAGATTCACTGAATGGTGCATCAACAAAAAGCTCCACAGGAAAATCACTAGAGAATCAACAGTGCTAAAATACTTAACACACTTACTAAAAAGTAACCTAAGTTGCACTTCGTTAAGAGTGCACCTGGCAGCAATAGTAGCCTACACAAGAGGAGAAACGGGGAAAAGCTTCTTTACATCTCAAGTGGTAAAAAGATTCCTAGAAGGAGCCAAAAGAATAGCACCACCAAAGAGGATGCCACCGCCTGCGTGGAACCTCAATGTAGTTCTAACACAGCTTATGAAAGCACCGTTCGAACCCATTCACAAGGCATCGCTACATATGCTCACAATAAAGACGGCCTTTCTGGTAGCGATTACCTCACTCCGAAGGGTGAGCGAGTTGCAGGCACTCACACTACAAGAACCCTACATTCAGATTCACAATGACAGGGTGGTAATGAGGACGGTCCCACACTTCATGCCAAAGGTGGTGTCCAAGTTCCATATAAGCCAAACAATACAAATTCCCAGTTTCTTCCAGAAACCATCCACCAGCGCTGAAAGGGCACTGCACACTCTGGACGCCAGAAGAGCAGTAATGCATTACATCGAAAGGACTAAGGATTGTAGAAAGACAAAGCAGTTCTTTGTGTCCTTCGCAAGCAGTTTCCTGGGCAGACCAGTGACGAAGAATACCATCGCACGATGATCGCACAAACAATTCAATACTGCCACAAACAGGCAGGCCAAGAGCTACAAGGAGCAGCTCAGGCTCACTCAACCAGGAAAAAAGGAGCAACAATCGCCTTCCTGGCAAACACACCTATCCAAGACATTTGCCTGGCGGCAACATGGGCTTCAGTGCACACATTCACTGAGCACTACTGCGTGGATATACAGATGAACAAAGAAGCACAAGTAGGTCAAAAAGTGCTTCAACATATATTCAACAACCAACGCTCATCTTCCACCCAACCGCCACAAATATAACAAACCGCTACAAAGTCTATGCACAGCATAGTGAATCCAGAAAGATTCACGCCTCAAAACGAATAGTTTCTTACCTGTCGGTGTAGTTTTGCAGCTTGAAGACTTTCTGGATTCACTAGCGAACCCACCCGCCTCCGCCAGAAAGATGAGACAGGAGGAAGATGGGACTAACAAATGGAAAACACCTTCAAAAGGGTGAAAGGATAAACAACACAAGCACAAGACAAGAAAAAAAGAATCCGAAGATGGCGCCCAAGGGTGGGAGCTTCCGGAGGAAGCGCGCCGACGTCACGGGAGGACACCAAATGGTGGGGCGTCGACGCCCACCTGGGCTACACAAAAAAAAAGAGAAAAGAGACTACGATTCCGGACCCAACCACTAGACCGCGGAATAATGCACAGCATAGTGAATCCAGAAAGTCTTCAAGCTGCAAAACTACACCGACAGGTAAGAAACTATTTGTTATCTTTGATACACTCTCATGCCAATCAAAAAAGATGGCATTTGGAATATAGAGGCCAGACAAAAGCCCTATCAGAAGGAGCGATATATGACATTGACAACGATATAAAATTCGCTCATTACTCAAAGGAGGAGTAAATCCCTGATTGCGAGTCCTGAAGAAGGTGGTTGATAGATTGGTCTACATACCACCGAAACGCGTCGACGCCTACTTGTCCGAATCCAACTATAAGAATTTCAGGTAAAGGAATAGCAATCCTACCCGCTCTTCTGTTTTTTTATTAGATGGTGGATCATGGTGTGCAACAGCTCATGTTGAACTGTGCTTATAGGGTTTCCTTGTTGTAGGAAAGTGGCCCTATATATACTGCACCAAAGTAAGGTACAGTGTGTATAGGGTCCACAGTTCCCCAATGGTAAGGCAGAGGCTAAAGTTAGATATAACCTTACTCTCTAAAGTGGTAGCTTGGTCGAGCAGTAAGGCAGTATCAGAGGACAGTGTAAAGCATTTGTTGTACACACTCAGTCAGCAAATGGTCTCGCACACACTCAAGAACTGAACTCTAGGCCAATTGTTTGTATAAAAATATAGTTGTTTTAGTTTAGAACCACAGTATGTATCAAAATATACTTTCTCAGAATGGGTTACCTTAGTTAAACACTTTTTAAATCGGCAACAGACGTTTTGATTACAGTAGTCCCAGTTGGTGCAAAAGGCAACACAATGTCAAACACAATGCAACATTGAGCTCAATGGAAAGTTTTAGTTAAATGCAATTAGTTACTTTGTGGATTACTTTTCTAACCACAGGACTGGATCTTGGATTCAGTCCCGGGACACTTCCTGTAAATAGTTGAGTAAAAGCGTTTTGGTTACAGTAGTGATTTTTAAGGAATATTATTGTATTTTAAAAGTTGACACTTAGAAACTTTTCCAGGTAAAATTGCCAATGTTATCCTATGGAAGGAAATTCAGTTTGCAGGTAAAGTATGTTTACGTTACTTTTGTAATCCAGTGCTGGGCTCTCAGGTTCAGCACTGGGATATCTATCTAAAACAGGCAAGTAATTACGTTTGTATCGTTGGCACGATTTTTAAAGAATATTTGTAAGTTTCAGAAATCGACACTTAGAAACTTTTTCAGCAAAAAGCAGGCAATGATATCCTATGGAAGGAATTTCAAGTTACTGGTAAGTACTGTTAAAATTACGTTTCAGGGTCAGTACTGGACTAAAAGATGCAGCACTGAGGTCTCTCCTGATAGCAGGTGAGTAAACCGGAATTCGTTACTGTTGTGATTTTTAAGCAATATTTTGGTATTTCAAAAGTGGACACTTAGAAGAAATTTCACAGAAAACCAGTCAATGGATCCCTATGGAAGAAAATTGAGTTAGCGGTAAGTAACGTTGTGATTGCTTTTCAGGGTCAGTGCTGGGCACCAAGATCCAGCACTGGGATCTCTCCTAATAGCAGGTGAGTATTTCCGTTTTCGTTACTCGGTTGATTTTAGGTGAATATTTTAAAGTTGAGAAACTCCACACTTCGAAGAATTTCCGAGTGAAACCAGTCAATGTTACCCTATGGAAGAAAAGTGAGTTATCGGCTTTTGGGTAAGTACTCGACTGGCAGAGTTAAGGTTCTGGGCATAGACTCAGGGGTCCCCCAGGGTCAGGTAAGTACAGTTGTTACACCCTCAGCGGCACAGGGGCGGCCGGGTGCAGAGTGAGTAGGCCCAATGTTATCCTATGGATGGCAGGGGGCCTTTGGTTGGTGGCTGCTGGCTGCTGGCTAGCAGGCCACTCAGCTGTGAAATGAATGAAATGAAATGACCATTTATTAAGCGCGATAGCTACCCTCAGGCGTCCTAGCGCTACGGACAATGCATACAGAAGAAACAATTGAAGATTTATTCAGATTTATTAAAAAGCAGGGTTTTTAAGTGTTTACGAAACAATAGTAGATTGGGCTCTGAACGTAGATGGAAGGGAGTTCCAAAGTTTGGCTGAGTTGTAGGAGAACGACCGGCCCCCACATCTGGCTCTCTTGATCCTGGGTACTGTCGTAAGGAAGGAGGATGCTGATCTGAGCTGTCTGTTCGGATGGTAGGGGGTGATCAGTGAATGATTGATAACAGCACCTGTTTTCCAGAAGGCTCGGTGGGCAATGCACAGGGTCTTAAATTCAATTCTTTCCCTGACTGGGAGCCAGTGAAGGCTCTTTAGTCCGGGTTTGATTGGAAGTCGACGAGGGATCTGAAGCAATGTTCGGGCAGCGCAGTTCTGTATAATCTGGAGCTTGCGCAAGGTGGTTTGGGGGGCCCCTAAGTAGAGAGCATTCCCAAAATCCAGACGAGACAGAATGAGACCCTGGACCATGATCTGTCTTGCTTGGAAAGACAATAAGGGGAGAATCTTCCGCAGAAGCCTAAGTAGACCAAAGCAAGTGGCTGATAGTTTGGCTGCTTGACAATTGAAATTAAGGGACTTATCCAACCAGATGCCCAGACTCTTGATTTGTGTCCTTTGGCGTGGGAGCAGGGCCAAGGCAGGTGGGCCACAATGAGTTGATCGTAAGCGTGGGGGTATTGCCCAGGAGCATCAGCTCGGTTTTGTCTCCGTTCAATTTGAGACATGACGATGTCATCCATTTGGTCACTTCTTCTAGGCAGTCCCTCAGGCTGTTGTGCGCGGTGTGTGGCTGATTGAGAGCCACCACTAGCTGGGTGTCGTCGGCATAAGTGATGATTTTTATCCCGAACGGACGAACTATCTCAGCTAGTGGGCTCATGTAAATATTAAATAGCGTAGGGCTCAACGAAGAGCCCTGTGGCACACCGCAGCCAAGAGGCTTGCTGGGGGAGGTGATATCACCCTCAAAAACCTGGAAGGAGCGGTCTGAAAGGAAGAATTCAAACCAAGCTATTGCTTTTCCTGAGACTCCTAGACTGGTGAGTCGATGTAATAAGATGTTGTGGCTTACAGTGTCGAAGGTGGCACTTAAGTCAAGGAGGATGATTGCTGCAGATCCTCCCTGATCCAAAATCTTCCTGGCCTCCTCCGTCACTGCAACCAGAGCGGTTTCGGTCCCATGCATGGAGCAAAGCTCCTGGTCACTTGCTCAGGGCAAGTGGGGAAGTCGAACAGGGTATTTGGTGCACCCTCAGCGGCACTGGGGCGGCCGGGTGCAGTGGGCTTTTGGGCCGTCGGGCGCCCAATGGTTTTCAATGGGAAAGCTGCGTGACGAACAAAGACTGCAAGCTCGGGGACGGTGATTCTTCAGGTGCGACCACCACTTCGAGAGGTAAGTTGGGAAGCTGTGGGAAGGGTAGGCACCCAGGAGTTGGGCACAGGAGGCCGTGGGGCATCGGGTGCAGGGGTGTCTTTAGGCGTCGGAAATCTTACCCTCGGCTGGTCGCGGTTGGAGGGGTCCCTGGTTCTGAGGCTGCAGGCATCGTCGGTAGCGTCGGAGGGCCCTTGGGTGCTGGATTCTGGGTCACAGTCGCCGGGGGGACGTCCTCTTGGTATTTGCCCACTCAGGCACAGGCCGGGCTCAGAGGGTGCAGGATTCGCGGTTCCCGGTTGGCACCAGGGGTTGGTTGCTTGCTTTGAGCAGTACCACTGCTCTTGGTAGTCCCAGGTGGTTAGTCACAAGGTAGTCAGGTCCTCCGGGGTTTGTGAGGGTGCTGACCACTGGAAACGCCGGGGTTTAGCAGGAGCAGGTTCGAGGGTCGACAGGCCGGTAGGGCTGGGGCCAAATCAGTTGGTGTCTTCCTCTTGTGAGCAGCTGCACGGCAGGTCTTCTTGTTTCTTGTTCTTCTTTCTTGTTTTGGAATCTGGAACTGAGGAAGGAAGGTTCAGGGAGCCCCTAAATACTGAATTTAGGGGTGGTTACAGGTAGGTAAGGGTAGGGACCAATGGGTCCCTTCCCTGGGGTGGGTACACCCCCTATTCTGCCACTCAAGTGGGAGGGGGGCAGGAGCCTGTCCCTGGTTGGCTGGGTCCCCCATCCTCAAGATGGCGGGGACTCGAGTTTGTGCTTCACCTCGCCTCCCCCACCTTAGGGGTGGAGTTGGCAGAGGTGGGCACAACCCATTTCCTGCCTCTCGTTTTCCTGCCGGTTCTCCCGCCAGAAGTGGGGGTAGAACCAGTGGGGACCAGTTTGCTGGGAGCAGCAAATGGTCTGGGGAAGCTCAAAGGCGGCAGGCCTTTGAAGCTTCCCCTGCCCGTCCTGGGGAGGAGGCTTTGGCACCTCGCCCCAGGATGCGCATTGTTTCAGGCCCCTGAGAGCAGAGGCTCTCGACCCAGGGGTCCAGAAACATGTCTGGTGGTGGCAGCCTGGGCAGCCACTCAGTCCGGACACTGGAGGTCGGGTTGGTTTCAGGGGGCATCTCTAAGATGCCCTCTGGAGTGCGTTTACATTAAATCACACACTGGCATCAGTGTGGGTTTAATGTGCTGAGAAGTTTGATACCAAACTTCTCAGTTTTCAGTGGGGCCATTATGGTGCTGTGGAGTTCGTAATGACAGACTCCCAGCACCATATACTCTCAATGGCAGCACTGCACTTACAATGCCAGAGAATGGACTTGGGCACTGTAGGGGCACAGGGCTCATGCCTCTGTGCCCTCACCACTGGCATAGTGCACCCAGCTAGAGGGGTGGCTGACCTAGGCCAGGGCAGTGGTATGTAGGCATGGCACACAGGGATGTGTGCCATGTCGACTCTTCACTTTTGTTCTGCACCAAGACACGCAGCCTGCAAGGGCAGTGTGTGTGTGTAAAGGTACAGGGTCCCTAAGGGTGGCACAACAAGTGCTGCAGCCCTTAGGGGCCTTCCCTGGTCACAGTGCCCTGGGTACCCATGGTACCATTTACTAGGGGCTGACCTGTGGCCAGGGATGCCAATTGGGTGTAGGTATTAATGCAGTTTTAGGGAAGGAACACAGGCCCTGGGTACCTGGTTGGCAGGAGCCCAGGGCACACTCAGTCAAAGCACATCAGCAATTCAGCAAAAAGTGGGGGCATACCATGCAAGAAAGATGGCACTTTCTCACACTTGTGCATATATTTTGTTTGATTTAGGGTTTTTGATTTACTGTATTTTCTTGCTGATGTTTTTAGGTCTCGGCCTGCACCAGCGCTTGCGCTGGTCTGGCCGAGAGTTTTAGTAAGCGGGTTTTGGAAGTGCAAACCCACTGGCTTTCGGCTGGCGACCAGCTTGCGTTCACGATGGCGAGCACGCGCGCAGCTGCCATCTGGGTTTCCTATCTCTTCCTCATTTCCTCGCCATGGCTCATTAACTCTCTGGACTCTGATGTTTCAATCGCAGCAGCAGCTCACATTACCAACTGATGGCCCTGGACTACAGTCACATGAAAAACAACAGCGATTAGCATTGAAATGCAAGCTTTTTTTGTCTAGTTAGAAATATTGCTTCGGTGGGTTGATTTCACCTTATATCGCTATTTGTTTTATATTGGGAGTCACAGCCTAATTACCAGTATTTTTGTCTCACTCTGTTTTTTTAAATATTTATTCGCGCAAAGCACAAAGCTATATTTAAGGTTACTTTTTCCGCGTCACTTCTTCACTCTATTTAAACTCCACACCCCCACTCTTATTGTCTCTCTCCTTCTCTCTCTCTCCCCTCTCTAATTCTCTCTCTACTTAATTAACTCTCCCCTCTCTATCTTTTTAGCCTTTCATTCTCTCACCCCTTTATCTGTTTCTCTTTCAAACTCCTTCATTCACTCTCTCTCCCCTTCTTTCTCTCTCTATCCCGCTCCACTCTTTATTCTATGTACACCCTTTCTCTCTCTTTCTCTCTCACCACCCTCTCTAATTGGGCATTATATCTTCACTCTATCTCACTCGGCAACACCACAGCATCACCACAGCATCGCTCGGCACCACCACAGCATCGCTCGGCACCACCACAGCATCGCTCGGCACCACCACAGCATCGCTCGGCACAACCACAGCATCGCTCGGCACCACCACAGCATCGCTCGGCACCACCACAGCATCGCTCGGCACCGCCGCAGCATCGCTCGGGGCCGCCGCAGCATCGCTCGGGGCCGCCGCAGCATCGCTCGGGGCCGCCGCAGCATCGCTCGGGGCCGCCGCAGCATCGCTCGGGGGCACCGCCGCAGCATCGCTCGGGGGCACCGCCGCAGCATCGCTCGGGGGCACCGCCGCAGCATCGCTCGGGGGCACCGCCGCAGCATCGCTCGGGGCACCGCCGCAGCATCGCTCGGGGGCACCGCCGCAGCATCGCTCGGGGGCACCGCCGCAGCATCGCTCGGGGGCACCGCCGCAGCATCGCTCGGGGGCACCGCCGCAGCATCGCTCGGGGGCACCGCCGCAGCATCGCTCGGGGGCACCGCCGCAGCATCGCTCGGGGGCACCGCCGCAGCATCGCTCGGGGGCACCGCCGCAGCATCGCTCGGGGGCACCGCCGCAGCATCACTCGGGGGCACCGCCGCAGCATCACTCGGGGGCACCGCCGCAGCATCACTCGGGGGCACCGCCGCAGCATCACTCGGGGGCACCGCCGCAGCATCACTCGGGAAGACCTGAGTATCATTCAGCATCACCTCAGCATCGTCTCCGCAACAGTCACCACCACCACTACCACCTCCGCATCACTCAGCACCACCTCAGCCTGCTCTCGGAATCTGGCATCTGTTGATTCTCCCCTAGCGTCTGGCCGCTGCTAGTGTTCTAATACAGGTACTAGTTCCCAACCTTCAACCTCTGATTGTTTATGCCCCCTCAAAAAAAAAGCTTTAAGAAACAACCATTGCAATAGGCAGAAACAAGTTGCCAGCATTGCAAGAACAAAAGAAAACTGAGGAAATTTTTTATTGTAAATACTTTTTTTAATATGGTCGTTCAGTTTTACATAATGCCTTCTTGGTCATATAAAGTAACAAAAATGCTTCTGACACTTTTTTATTATAACTTTTCAGCATGCTGCACAGCAGCCACACTTCTCTACAGCACAGCTTGAAGACATTGGCAAAGTCAATAGCTCTGGCTAAACACTTATAAGGCCCCAAAGGCGAGACCTATTGGCTATGCCAATGCTTGATAATATATCTAGTGCAAATTGTATTAGGCAGTGGATTGCATGCTATGTATGAATTTTAATGATGTATTGTACATGTTTTTATATTTTTAGTAGACTCATTCAGTGCTTTCCTGTATTTAAAAAGAATAAATATTTGTAAGCACTACATCTCGATTTTGGGGTACATATTTGATAACACGTTTTCATAGTGTGGTTTTAATAAAAAGTTGTGTGCGGAGTGAGCATGGTATGCCAGTTGGTATAAGTGTGAATGCTTGAGCAGTCATCCAGGGGAAGTCTTTATTTTCTGTAAGTTGATGGGTGCCCCATTCGAACCCATCCATAAAGCGTCTCTGCAGCATTTGTCATGGAAGACCGCTTACTTAGTGGCCATCACTTCTGCTTGCAGAGTGAGTGAGATACAAGCTCTGGTTTGTAAAGAACATTATATCATTTTCCATGCAAACAGGTGGTCCTTAGAACTCATCTGAATTTTTTTACCTAAAGTGGTCTCTGAATTTAATATTAACCAATCGATCACTCTTCCTACTTTTTTTTCGGAACCCTTCAAGTCCTCTGGGAGAGGGATTTGCATTCGCTAGACCTCAAAAGGGTTCTTAAATTCTACCTAGACAAGACCAAGCTTTAAGGAAATCAGAGCACCTGTTTGTAAACTATGGTTCCATATGTGTTGGTTCTTCAGCTTCCAAGCAGTCCATCTCTAGATGGATAGTCTCATGTATTACTTTGTCTTACCAGCTAGCTAACAAACATCTCCTTGGTAAACCGAGGGCTCATTCCACCAGGGGAAATGCCTCTACCACGACCCTCCTCAGAAATTTACTGATTGCAGAAATCTGTAAAGCTGCCACATGGCGATCAGTGCACACATTTACTCGCTATTATTGTTTAGACTGACACTCAGGCGGATGCTCAGTTTGGGCAAGCCTATTTAAGGAATCTGTTTGGATAATTTATCCTTGAAATGTTTTGCTGTGACTATACGGGTGTTCATCCGCAGGATGGTGGGTTTGGGCTTGCTATTTTATTCAGTGCTTACGACTATTAATGAGTATCCCCTGGAAGAGAAGGATATGTTACTTACCTGTAATCCTAGTTCTCTTCCAGGGGTATACTCATCAAAGTCATAAGAAACTCGCCCACCTCCCCGGACGAATACCTGTAGTATAGTAGCGTTCCTTTTCTTGCTTCATGTTTCCTACATGTTAGTACACTGTAAAAAAGACCTGACCTAACTGTCACCTGTGGTGCATTTTGGGAGCAGGGAGGTCTTGAAGGCACAGTACCAGTTTTTAGGTCGAGCCTAGCGCAGTGCGCATACGCTGCTCTATGGGGAGGCCTCTTGGAATCACTCCAGACTTTCTCGAAACTTGTCCGTGTGGTTTTTCAACTTCCACACATTCTATTGGCCTTTCGTGTGGCTTTCAAAAATGAAAGCACGCAAATGGCCAAAGGCGGGTGCATGTCCCACCTTTTCTGTAAATGTTCACTCCCACGGCATCCAGCTGTCGGGAGCGAGCAGCGGCGCGCAGGCTGCCAGCTGCATTCCTCGCCGTGGATCATTAAACACAGCGCGGTCGCTTTCAGTTTAGCGGGCGCGCTTGTTTTTTTCACTCCCCACCTCTCCTCTCTGACCATGCCTCCCTCCTCACCTTCCGCCCCCGCAGCCTCTCGACCTTCTCCAGCAGTTTCACATCCGTATTCTCACTTCCACCTCTTTTCTCGGTTTGATTTCCCTTTACATCTTCAATTAATGCCCCCATATGCCTTCCCCTCACTCTGTCTTTACTTCCGCTCACAAATTCCTGCCTCGGCTCTGCCTTGCCCCCCCTCGGCTTCCCTCTATCCCCCTACGTTCTCTCTCACCCCCACAGCCATAGATGCTTTCCTCGCCCACTTCACAACCCCTAACTTCCCCTCCCACTTCGCTTCTACCAAACCACTCCGCACTACCTTTTTACCACTCACCCTGAAAATGTATTCTAACTCCCTCCCACACATTCCCTCCTACACTCCCTTTTGCTGCCCTCCCGTACTCATTTGCCCCCGACACTCCAATTCTTTGCTTGAGTCCTATCTTGCCTCCACAACCCTCACTGGGTCCCCATCTCACTTCCACAACCCTCACTGGGTCCCCGTCTCACTTCCACGCCCCTCCCCTCGTGCATTTACCCCCTCCTTTTATTACCCGCCCCATCCTTACCGCCCTACTTCGCCACCCTTATTCCTCATCTCCTCCTTTACCACCTCCCCACATCCTTCATAACCATGCCCATTCCTTCACTCACCTTCACCCTCTTTACTCTCCATTCTCTGTTCCACCAGCCATCAATCACCCCTTCTTGCCCTCCTTCATCCCCAGCTCTCTTCCACTAAGATCCACTCATCCCTTTCTCCCCCATCATACCAACTTACTCCATGCCCACTCATTCCTTCACCCATTCTGTGTCCTCGGTGTTGTACGTGTAGCACGTGCTCCGCGTTTACCTTGTATTGTGTGCTTAACTCTGTGTACTCTCTTCTACTGGTACTTGATTTACGTGTACTCGGATGTTTCTATGTCTTTCCACCCTTTTTAAACGCGCTACCACCACCTGAAAGACTTCCATATCGACCTTGCATGCTGTACGTGTACTCTGTGCTGTGTGGCAGTCGTGTGCGCGTGCTTTGTGCTCTGCATGTTTTCTGTGCAATATACTAATACCTTGTGTTTCGTGGCCTTCCTTGTTCTGTGGTCTCGGTGCTGTACATCTACTGCCCTCTTACCTGTGTTTTACATGCACCCTTTCTACCCCGCGCTTTGCTTGCACTAAGCTCCAAGTATGTATTGTCACAACAGGGCCCTCCTGTGAACTCTGCTGGGCATATATTTTACAACATATTGCCATGTGCTCCATGTGTGGTGTGTATTCTGTGTTCTACACTTACTCTGTGCTATACACACATGCACTGTGCTCAAACTTGCACCATGTTTCCCGGGTTTTACATGTATTTGTGCTCACTGCAGGGGACTGTGTTAGATCTCATGGTCACAGGTGCAAATCCCGGCAAATTCACTCAGCCTTTCATCCTTTCTGAGGTCGAGAAAATAAGTACTATTGAGTTGGGTAACCAATAGACGTCTGTTATTCAGCGCCAAGATGCCCCTTTGCGGGTGAAAGTGCGCTTTACAAATACACGTTATGTTACTATGATGAACTGCCCCCACCTAACAATAAAAACTATAACAAAAAAGCATTACAACAGGCAGGGAAAAATTGACGGCATTGCATAAACAAAAAAACATTTTTGGTGTTAATTCTGGTTTTTATTAGGGTACTTCAGTTGTATATAATGTTTTCTAGGTCATATATAAGGTGACAAAAATGGTTATAACACTTTTTTTACTATAACTTATAACTTTTAAACATGCTGCACAACATTCACAATGCTCGACAACACATATTAAAAACGTTAACAAAGCCAATAGCTCTGTCTAAACACTTATAAGGCCCCAAAGGCGAGACCTATTGGCTATGCCAATGCTTGTTATTTCTGTGGTGGTTTCTTCTATGCAGCCTATGAGCTAGTTGCCTGCTATTACTTGCCTTTTTCCTTGAAAATAAAGGGCTATGTCAAAACACTAAGGAGTGCATGTTCTATGTACAGAAATACTTTGTGAACATGTTTTTATTTTAAGTGAAAAATCCAATGCAGTTTTGGCATCTTAGCCTGTTGAATGGTTTTAAGCTGCATGTTTAGATGATATACACTATATATATATATATATATATATATATATATATATATATATATATATATATATATATATATATGTTTGAAGATACGTATGTGTGTTTGACAACATATATATATATATATACACACACACACACACACACACACACACACACACACACACACACACACACACACACACACACACACACACACACCTATCTCTCTTCCCCCAATGCAAGAAACTCCTTCTGGGAACCGCAGCCCATGGAGGGTGGCGCGCTAGCCGGCGGAGTCCTACAGAGGATTTATGATGTGAATAAATAACTATTTTTGTTGAACTTATTGCCGTCTTTTGCCTGATTCCGCGCTCTACTGCTTGGAATTATATATATGTGTGTATGCTCCGGGTTCCCCGCGAATGGGCGGGACTATTCAGTGCATATCACTTTGAGTATACCCCTGGAAGAGAACTAGGACTACAGGTAAGTAACTTATCCATCCATACTGTGCTACCTACCGGCTCGCAGATGTATTACTGAAAAGTTTCAGGATCTAGTCTGATGCCTGGAAAATATTCAGAAGTTGAGGAATCTGCAGATAAAGACTCCATCAGGAAGCGCGTTACTGAAGGTAAGTAACTTGCTCTATTGGCAGGATGTTGTCTCTTTTAAGGAATGTATTGACATGCCAAAATAGTTTTACCTTTTGTTTTTTAAAATTAGGACTCTCGTTGGGGTGATAAAGAAGCAGATAGTGGATGGAGAAGGGCTACAGAGGACGACTCTGAAAGGCGGCGTGCCCCTCCCCCTCCTGACAGGTATGTACTCTTTACATAGCTGAAGACACTGCATCACAAGGACAACATGTCTTACTTTATTGGATTGAAATTTCCATACATTACATGATTAGAAACTGATTTAGTGCATCTTCAATGTAAACAAAGCTTGCAATGTAACATTATTGTTGGTTCACATGCTATGTTATCGTCATTTGTATAGCGCGCACACATTTTTTGATTGTCATGTCGGCTCTTTCAAAAGTCCGTGAGGTGGGCGGACAGGCCTAGTTGTTCACTTACGTTTCTCTTCAAGTTGTGGAGGAATGTTCTTGGTGTTTGATTAAGACTGGATTGGCGAACCAAATCTTTTGCTCCTCTTCTAGAATGTCGGGTGCCATCCATTGTCTAGTACATTGTGTACATTCAACATAAATAGGCCCCCAAGGAGCAGCTATTACTGCTTCCAAGAACACTTGCTATCACTAAGTGCCCAGCACACACTTGTGTTAGGCACTTAGTGATAGCAAGTGTTCTTGGAAGCAGTAATAGCTGCTCCTTGGAGGCCTATTTATGTTAAATGTATGTTAGAATTTCTAACTTAATGTGTTTTCTTGTTTGATGGTGCCTGGTGAAGAGTACTGTTGAGAGCAATGTTGATGACAAACATATGGTATAAATTGTGTGTTCGATACATGTGCAGTGTTGTCTTGTTTGATATTCTCTATGCGGCGTGCGATTAGAGAGGTCTGCTGTTGTGAGCACAGATAGCCAGCCATTCCAACATTCTGATGTTTCAAAAAACCTCTCAAATGTCACCTTTTTTCACCAATATTTAAATTTACTGTTGTAGCAAACGAGATCCAGAGCGCTATTAAGCCTCTAGGGGTGGTTATGCACTTTACGAAACTATCATCATCACCACCACCTTTTTCATGGCATGTCTTTACTGTATGTGTGTTCAGTGCAGTAGGATCTGAAAGAGACACGTTAGTGACAGATTCCTTACCTTAGAATATCCCCAGGCGTCAGGCTGGATCCGGAAAGTTTTTTGCGTAGCAGTACCCTTGCGTGTCGGTAGGCGGCGTCGTGCGGCTCCGCGTCCGTCGTTGGCGTCGTGATCGCCGGGATGACGTCGCGCGCAGTACTTAGACGCCGCCCCTGCGCGCTGACGTCAGTTCTTCTTTTTCCGCGCCAGCAAGCGCAGATCCGGGAAGAGCTGTGCCCTAGTAATTTTTTGACTAACTTTTTGGGTGAATTTTTTCACTGTTTCTTCAAATCGACTCCAAGGTGTCGTAGGGATGCCCGGCTTTAAACGTTGCGGCGCCTGTGCTCGGATGATGTCCATCACAGACCCGCATCGGGAGTGTCTCTTCTGCCTCGGCCGAGGCCACGACACGGAGTCGTGTTCCGACTGCCGGGCCCTCAACCCGAAAGCTTTGCGAGAGCGGTCTCGAAAGCTCCTCGAGGCCCGGCAGTCGGCTCCGCGCCACACCAAGCCCCGGTCGCGTGAGAGGTCGAGGGGTCGGTCGCGGAGTCCTCACCGATCGTCGGGATCCAAGTCTTCGTCCGGTAAGTCTAAGCACAAAAAGTCCAAAAAGCATCGTTGCTCTAGGACTTCGCCTCGCCGGTCTCGCAACTCGGCTGAGGCCCCTCCCGGCACCGTCCCCGCGGCCCCGGACATGCCTGTGGAGTCGCCCCCGCAATACCCGTCCTTCCCGGGTTCGGGGGCGGATCCGGCCCAAATACAGGAATTCCTGTCGGCCATGGCCCGCCTCTTCGGGCCTCAAGGTCCCTCCGGTGCGCCTTCGGGCCCCGATGGGGTTGCCCCGGCGTCGCCGTCGGCTCCGGCCCCGGCGTCACTCGTGCCTCCAGCCTCGATTCCGGCCTCGATCCCGGCTCCGCAACCCCCATCGACGCCGGTCGACCTGACCACGCCTCTGCCGGCGCCGATGTCTCCGGTGCCGTTCTCGACGCCGCCTGGGGCTCCGGGCGGCGTCGTCCCCAGTTCCTTCCGGCTCCGGACATGGAACCGGACCGACGTCGCTCGACGCCGGTTCCGGCGCCGATGGGACCTTGGGTCCCAAATGTCCCTCCTCCTCCTTATTTTGAACCGGAGGAGGACCAGGAGGACTGGGAGGGGTCTGAGGACCCTCTGACACAACAGTGTCAGTATGATGAGGACTGGGCAGAGGAACTAGGGGATGCCAGTGGTCTAGATACTTCTCCTGACACTGGCATGCTGTCTCCTCCCGTGGCTACGGAGGAGGGAGCCAATTTTGCAACGGTGTTGCGTAGGGCGGCTGGAGCCTTACATCTCCAACTCCCTACTGTGGCGGTCAAGACTAATCTCTTGACAGAGGTGCTTCAGCCGGCAGCCTCCTCTACGGAGACTGTGCTGCCGTTTAACGATGCACTCACTGACGTTCTTTTGGGCGCCTGGTCCAAGCCCAACACAGGGGCTCCTGTGGATAGGAACGTGTCCCGACGCCATCGCCCAGCTCCGGGCGACCCCCTATTTCTCTCTGTCCACCCCACTCCTGAGAGCTTAGTTTTCCAAGCCTCCGCTTCCCAAACCGCCTTCCCTACTGCCCCTCCGGATAGGGAATCCAAACGCCTGGATCAATTTGGGAAGAAGGGTTTTTCTTCCTCCAGTGCTGGCTTGCGGTCCATCAACACCGCTTGTCTTTTTGGGCTGATATACCCACTCCTTGTGGGATTCGGTGGCGACTGTTTTGCCCCAGTGTTCTGAGGAGGTCCAGACACTGCTTTCCCGCGCCATTGCGGAAGGAAGGGATGCGGCCAAATACACAATACGATGTGGCCTTGATACCGCCGACTCGCTGGGCAGGTCTATTGCAACGACGGTGGCGCTGCGTCGCCACGCCTGGCTGAGAACCACTGGTTTTTCAGGGGATGTCCAGAATACTCTCATGGACATGCCCTTTGATGGAGTCGGTCTTTTTGGGTCCAAAGCAGACCATGCGTTAGAGCGCTTTAAGGACTCACGGGCTACTGCCAAGTCCTTGGGCCTTTCTGCTACACGCCCTCCGCTAACTTCTGCTTTTCGCCCCTATCGTGGCCACGGAAGGGGCGCCCAGTCACGTCAGCAGCCCAGCCACCGGCCCGCGCAGCAGGCGTCTTCGCGTGGCCGAGGACGTGGATACCGCCGTGGCGGTTCGGGCAACCAGCGTGCGGGTCAGGCCACCATCTCCAACCCGTCCGCGGCCTCCAAGCCCTCCTAGTCCCTCCTTTCAGGTGCACAGCACGCCAGTAGGGGGCAGGGTCCGCCATCACCTTCACCACTGGCATCCCATCACCTCGGACAGGTGGGTCTTGGACATTGTCCGAAGGGGCTACTCCCTCCCCTTCGAGACCACCCCCCAGCCATGCCACCTCAATTCCACCGCATGTCAGGGGATCACTTGGTACTTCTGCAGAAGGAAGTCACGGCCCTCTTGGCCAAGAGGGCCATCGAGCATGTTCCGACCCCAGAAGTAGGACGTGGTTGCTACTCCCACTACTTCCTGGTGCCCAAAAAGGACAAGGAGGACATGCGTCCTATCTTGGACCTCCGGAACGTCAATCGCTTCCTCCGGAAGGAGAAGTTCAAGATGCTCACCCTAGCTCAGGTCTTGACTGCCCTCGACCCTGGAGACTGGTTGGTAGCGTTGGACTTGCAGGACGCTTATTTCCACATCCCCGTCCTGCCGGCCCACCGGCGTTACCTACGGTTCACGGTAGGCCTCGAGCATTTTCAGTTCACCGTGCTCCCCTTTGGCCTTACAAGTGCACCTCGGGTGTTCACGAAAGTGATGGCGGTGGTCGCAGCTCATCTGCGCCGGGCAGGGGTTTCAGTCTTCCCCTACCTCGACGACTGGCTGCTGACTACAGCCGAACTCCTGCACTCGCTGGGGTTCTCCATCAATGTGCCGAAGTCGCATCTGATTCTTTCTCCACAGCTCCTTTTCATCGGAGCAGTTCTGGACACGATGCAGTTTCGGGCCTATCCTCCCGAACGGCGAGTCCGGGATATTCAGGCTATGATTCAGATCTTTCAGCCTTTATCCTGGGTTTCGGTACGGATGACCCTGAGGCTGCTGGGCCTCATGGCCTCCTGCATCCTGCTGGTCAATCATGCCAGATGGCATATGCGGGCTCTGCAGTGGGACCTGAAGTTCCAGTGGGCGCAGCACCAGGGCAACCTGTCCGATCACGTCCAGATCTCGGAGGGGACTGCAAAACAGTTGCAGTGGTGGCTCTCGAACCGGCAATGGGTCATGGGCAGATCCCTCTCCCTTCCCCAGCCAGAGCACACAGTTGTGACGGATGCGTCCCTTCTGGGATGGGGCGGTCACATGGGAGAGGCGGAGATCAGAGGCCTCTGGTCTCCGGCGGAGTCCCGGCTCCATATCAACCTTCTGGAGCTCCGGGCGATCCGACTTGCACTCAAGGCATTCCTTCCCTCTGTCAAAGGGAAGGTAGTGCAGGTGTTCACAGACAACACCACCGCCATGTGGTACTGCAACAAACAGGGCAGGGTGGGGTCGTGGACCCTCTGTCAGGAGGCTCTGCGCCTCTGGACATTGCTGGAACATCAGGGCATGTTCCTGATGGTTCAACACCTGGCAGGTTCCCTGAACGCCAGGGCGGACGAACTCAGCCGCAGGTGCATGATGGATCACGAATGGCGTCTTCACTCGGAAGTGGCGCAAGGACTCTTTCTACAATGGGGAGAGCCTTGGTTAGATCTATTCGCCACCGAAGAGAACGCGCAATGTCATCAGTTCTGCGCGTTGGAATTTCCAAGGCGGCACTCGCTTGGCGACGCTTTTCGTCGCGAGTGGAGTTGCGGTCTGTTGTACGCCTTTCCGCCTATACCACTTCTACCCAGAGTGTTGAAGAAGATTCGGCACGACCGGGCCCAAGTCATCCTTGTGGCTCCGGACTGGGCTCGAAGAGTTTGGTATCCCGAGCTACTCAGTATGAGCGTAGATCCCCCGATCCGTCTGCCTCTTCGGGAGGATCTTCTGTCGCAGCAGCAGGGGACGGTCCTCCACCCGAACCTGTCCAGTCTACACCTGCTTGCGTGGAGATTGAGCGGCGGCAGTTGATTCCTTTCGACTTGCCTCCCGAAGTTTGTGATGTGATTCTGGCAGCCAGGCGTCCCTCCACTAAGGTGGTATACGCCTGCAGGTGGAACAAATTTGTGGCATGGTGCACAGCAAAGGCTGTGAATCCCCTTTCTGCCCCTCTTTCTGAGGTCCTTCTGTTCCTTCTTTCTCTGGCCCAACAGGGTTCTGCCCTGGGTACCATCAAGGGTTATCTTTGTGCTATCTCGGCCTTCCTCAGGCTCCCTGATCAGCCCTCCCTTTTCAAGTCCCCTGTTAACAGGTTCTTAAAAGGCATTACACACCTCTTCCCTCCTGTTCCGTTTGTAATGCCTCAGTGGGACTTGAACTTGGTTCTTACCTTTTTAATGTGCGCACCCTTTGAGCCTCTACATAACTGTCCTCTTCGTCTTCTGACTCTGAAGACAGCCTTTCTGGTGGCCATCACCTCCGCTCGGCGGGTGAGTGAGCTCCAGGCTCTATCTTGCAAACCTCCCTTTCTGTCTGTTCAGCCAGACAAGGTTGTTCTTCGGACGCGTCCGTCCTTCTTGCCAAAGGTGGTTACTGCCTTCCACATTGGGCAGACCATCACTTTGCCTACCTTCTTTCCGCCTCCGCATCCTTCCAGAGAGGAAGAGAGGCTCCACCGTCTGGACCCAAAACGTGCGCTCTCCTTCTATATCGACAGCACAAAACACTTCCGGGTGGATGACCAGCTCTTTGTTGGCTACGTGGGCGCCAAAAAAGGTCGGGCGGTGCACAAACGAACCATCTCCCGCTGGGTTACCTTGTGCATCAAGACCTGCTATTCTTTGGCTAAGAAGGAGCCTCCTGTTGGGCTGCGTGCCCATTCCACCAGGGCAACGGCTGCTACCACGGCCTTGGGCCGCGGTGTTCCGCTGCCGGTTATTTGTCAGGCAGCTACGTGGGCCTCGCTGCACACGTTTACAAAGCATTACTGCCTTGACAGTCCGGTCCGGAGGGACGGCTTCTTTGGCCGTTCTGTCCTCCAGGACTTCCTTGTCTGATCTTTGTTCGCAGACCCACCACCGGGGTTGGTATTGCTGGGGTATCTATTCTAAGGTAAGGAATCTGTCACTAACGTGTCTCTTTCAGATGCACAAGTTACTAACTTGTGTAACGATATATCTGTAAGAGACAGTAGTTAGTGACAGATTCCTACCGCCCACCCATCCTCCCCGTTCTGCTAACTGATTTCTAGGGTTAAGGACATCCCTTTCAGGGCCCTAGTATTTTTCAGACACCTATGTCAGCTTCTTGCATGGCTCTGCGTTCCTGGCGCGGAAAGTCGTGTACAGAACTGACGTCAGCGCGCAGGGGCGGCGTCTAAGTACTGCCTGCGACGTCATCCCGGCGATCACGACGCCAACGACGGACGCGGAGCCGCACGACGCCGCCTACCGACGCGCAAGGGTACTGCTACGCAAAACTTTCCGGATCCAGCCTGACGGCTTGGGGATATTCTAAGGTAAGGAATCTGTCACTAACTACTGTCTCTTACAGATATATTCTTACACAAGTTAGTAACTTGTGCAACGTGTTCAGAATATTTAGGGGAAAGCAGGAGTTAATTATGAGACCAGCCAAGCAAGAAAATGGCCAAGGTGAGTAAAGAGTAACAGAGTGAGTGAAAAGAAGTGTGCATTAACTACAAGAAGTTAAAAGAAAAAAATTCCCCTTACTTTTGGTTAAGAATAGGCCATTAAAACCCCCTGGTGTGGGCATGGCTTCAGGTTTTTTCTTTCAGCCATGGAGCTCAGAGGTACCTGTTGTAATGATCAAAGACAGAGAACAAAGACAGAGAGAAGGAAGACCACCAGGAATAAACCATAACATTGGTGGTAGGAGTAAATGTTGCTTAAGGGGAACATTCAGACTTTGCTTGTTCACTGTTGAACCACTTTCAGCCTTTCATAAATTCAATGTTCGAGGCATGTGTGGCTGTAGATTCAGATGCTGTGCATACTCCTGCCATCTAGTGTTGGGCCTGGATGTGTGCAAGTTGTTTTACTTTTAAGAAGTCTTTTGAGACACAAGGTTCAGTGACTACTCCTCTTGCTGGTAATGCGCATGGCTATCTACTCCATTGTTAGTTTTTATTTCTGCCGCCTGGTTCGGACGTGTGCTCCCATGCTCGGTTCGAGACATCATAGGTACTCTCTTCGGTTCCCACTGTAACTCTTAACCGCCAGTATTGTTTTTGAACATGTATCCTTTTTCCTTCTGTACTGGGTCAACAATTCCAGCTGCGCCCGGGCGAACCTCAAATTGATTACAGTCCCAAGTTGCTCCTCGCCTTCGTAACTTTCTTCGCAGGCTGCCTGATTGGTTCCATATCATGCCATGAGGGTGATGTAACAAACCCATTTAGATATTTATCCTCTGTGCCACTCAAAGTATCCATGGACCGACTTCCATCAGTTCTGCAACCTTTGCCTTTCGCCCGAGCATAACGAGATCGCTTGCAGCTCCTTCATATCGAAGAAGACCCTCTGTGACTTTCGGCCTTGATACTTGGAGATGTCGCAGAGGAGCGGCGAAGAACTGATGGACCTCTTCAGCACCTGAAGAGCTTGAAGACCACACCGAGGCGTCTGCAGCTGACTAGGTGTTTTCACCAGAGGACAGCACCAGCTCAGACCTGGAGATCGAGGACCTTCCAGCAGATCAACAGGTCATGAGTAAACCCCCCCCCAAATTCCTCTATATAGATCACACTGAGTAGGCCTCCACAAAATGCCCCACAGCCACCCAGGAACATTGATGTCAAGCCATCAGGCCCCACAGACAAACCATCGACTTCAGCTACAACTCCCAGCTCTGAGTCAGCGCCAAAAAGACACTCCAAGCCAACTGGCCCGCAACGACTGCCTCCGGCTTGGTGTCGGCACAAAAACCACAGGCGCTGAAACCCTCAACGGCGCCAAAACCTTGTGCGCCGAAGTAGACTACCACCACGGTCAGCGAAGAATCTGTAGAACCACACCTCCATCGGCTTCAGTAGGAGATTGATTCTCGACAAAGACATTTGGCAATTCATCCTCCGACGAGCAGGATCATTGCCCAACCACCTGGAACTGCCATACATCAACCGAAAAAAGCAGCTTTCTTTCCAGGAAGCCCTGGATGATGCCCCAGCTCCTAAACTTAGGAAAATGTTGGAGAAAGCCACCAGTCCACTACCCGCTCCTCCATCACCAACACAGGTCATGCAGGACTCTCCTTCCTCTCACTCCTCACATGGGGACTCTCTTTCTGCACTCCACAGTGGCCACCTCTTCCATACCATGAGAATATAGATGGAGGAGACCCTACCTCCATGTCCCCCAACCAGACCCCTGGGGCACTTATGATGCTGAGCCCTCAGCAGACCCTTAACCTGATCTTTACCCAGCTCCCCCCAATACCCTCCCCACCCACCCCTCCCAAAGATTCCTTCTTATATCAGGAGCTCCTTGCCAGAGCTGCGACCTACCATAAAGATCCCCTCCATTCAGTTCCGATAGAAAGGATTTCCTATTTGAGACCCTCTCCTCCACACGACTCACTACACAATACCTCCCCTAAAAGGTATGTTACATCACACACTGGACATTTTCCAGGACCATTTCAGTGCTCGGGTAATTACTCCCTGAAAGAATAATGAGTATAAGGCGTGCCCATGAGATCCTCCTCACATGAGGTCAGGCTCCCCCAGACTCCCTTGTATGTAGGGTGCGGAAGAGGGCTAACTCCCAAGCAACCGGAGATGCCCACATGCCTGATAAAGAAAGTAAAAGACAATGCGGGGAAAAAAGTGATCGCTCAGTAAGCTAATGTGAGAAAGTGCCATCTTTCTTGCATGGTATGCCCCCACTTTTTGCTGAATTGCTGATGTACTTTGAGTGTGCCCTGGGCTCCTGCCAATCAGGCGCCCAGGGCCTGTGTTCCTTCCCTAAAACTGCATTGTAGCCTAAACCCAATTGGCATCTCTGGCCACATGTCAGCCCCTGGTAAATGGTACCATAGGTACCCAGGGCACTGTGACCAGAGAAGGCCTCTAAGGGCTGCAGCACTTATTGTGCCACCCTTAGAGGCCCTGTACCCTGACACACACACACTGCCTTTGCAGGCTGAGTGTCTTGGTGCAGAACAAAGTGAAGAGTCGACATGGCACTGTGTGCTATGCCCACAAACACACTGCCCTGGCATACCTCAGTCACCCCTCTAGCTGGGTGCACTATGCCAGTGGTGAGGGTACAGGTGCATGAGCCCTGTACCCCTACAGTACCCAGGTCCATTCCTGGGCACTGTGTGCAGTGCTGCCATTAAGAGTATATGGTGCTGGGAGGTCGTCATCACGAACTCCACAGCACCATGATGGCTACACTGAAGACTGAGAAGTTTGGTATCAAACTTCTCAGCACATTAAACCCACACTGATGCCAGTGTGGGATTTAATGTAAGATGCACGACAGAGGGCAACTTAGAGTTGCCCCTGAACCTAACCCACAATCCACGTCCTGCCTGAGAGGCTGCCTAGGCTGCCACCCAGCAGACATGTTGCTGGACCCCTGGGTAGAGAGCCATCCGCTCTCCTGGGCCTGCAACAATGCACGTCCTGGTCTCCTCCCCCAGGATGGGCAGGGGGAAGCTTCAAAGGCATGCCGCCTTTGTGAGCCTTCCCAGACCACTTGCTGTACTCAGCAACTGGTCCCCACCGGTTCTAGCCCCCACTCCGGCGGGAAGACTGGCGGGAAACCCCAAGTGAGGAAAGGGGGTGTGCCAGCCTCTGCCAACCCCACCCCTCAGGTGGGGGAGGCGAGGTGAAGCACATCTCCCGGCTCTCGCCATCTTGAAGATGGGGAGCCCTGCCCAATCAGGACTAGGCTCCTGCCCCCCTCCCACTGGAGAGTGGCAGGATAGGGGGTGTACCCACCCCAGGGAAGGGACCCATTGGTCCCTGCTCTTTACCTACCTGTAACGCCCCTAAATTTAGTATTTAGGGGCACCCTGAACCTTCCTTCCTTAGATCCCGAATCCGAAACAAGCAAGAAGAACAAGAAGAAAGAAGACCTGCCGTGCAGCTGCTAACAAGAGGGAGACACCAACTGACTTGGCCCCAGCCCTACAGGCCTGTCGACCCTCGAACCTGCTCCTGCTAAAATCCCGGCGTCTCCAGTGGTCAGCAACCTCGAAAACCCCGGAGGACCCGACTGCCTTGTGACTCTAAAAAGACTGGGACTCCCACGAGCAGTGGTTCTGCTCAAAGCAAGTAACAAACCCCTGGTGCCAGCCAGGAACCGCGACTCCTGCACACTCTGCACCCGCCGAGCCCGGCCTGTGCCTGAGTGGACAAAGACCACGAGGACGTCCCCCCGGCGACTGTGACCAAGCATCCTGCACCCAAGGACCCTCCTCGACGCTCCTGACGACGCCTGCAGCCTCAGAACCAGGGACCCCTCCAACCGCGACCAGCAGAGGGTAAGATTTCCCGACGCGAAAAGACACCCCTGCGCCCTGTGGCCCCCTGTGCCCGACTCCGAGGTGCCTACCTAACCTACAGCTTCCCAACTTACCTCTCGAAGTGGTGGTCGCACCTGAAGAATCTCCGTCCCCGAGCTTGCAGCCTTTGTTCATCTGACAACTTCTCCATTGAAATCTATTGAGCGCCCGACGGCTCAAAAGCACCCTGCACCCAGCCGCCCGAGTGCCCCTGGGAGTGCAACACCTATCCTATTCTACTTCCCCACTTGCCCTGTGTAAGTGACCGGGAGCCCAGCTCCCACAGCCGCGTGGCCTGCCTGCTAGCAGCCACCAACCAAGGGCCCCCTGCCCGCCATAGGCTAACTTTGGGCCTAACTCACTCTGCACCCTGCCGCCCCTGTGCCGCTGAGGGTGTACCAACTGTACCTACCTGACCCTGGGAGACCCCTGAGTCTATGCCCAGAACCTTAACTCTGCCAGTCGAGTACTTACCTGAAAGCCGATAACCTACATTTTCTCCATAGGGTAACATTGACTGGTTTCACTTGGAAATTCTTCTAAGTGTCAAGTTTTGAAACTTTAAAATATTCCTTAAAAATCGCCAGATCAACAAAAACGAAATTACTCACCTGTTATCAGGAGAGATCCCAGTGCTGGATCTTGGTGCCCAGCACTGACCCTGAAAAGTAATTACAACTGTACTTACCGATAACTTGATTTTCCTCCATAGGATAACATTGCCTGGTTTTTGCCAGAAATTCTTCTAGGTGTCGATTTTTGAAACATACAAATATTCCTTAAAAATCGCCTGTGTAACAAAAACGATTTCTTTCAACTGTTTACAGGAAATGCACCAGTGTTGAATCCAGGATCCAACCCTGAGTAAGAAAATCATAGCCAGAGTAACTGAAACTGCTTTTACTTAAAAACTCCCATTGAGCTCAATGTTATAATTGTGTTTGAATTGTGTTGCCTATTGCAACAACTGTAGCTATTGCAATCTGAAAGAGACACGTTAGTGACAGATTCCTTACCTTAGAATATCCCCAGGCGTCAGGCTGGATCCGGAAAGTTTTTTGCGTAGCAGTACCCTTGCGCGTCGGTAGGCGGCGTCGTGCGGCTCCGCGTCCGTCGTCGGCGTCGTGATCGCCGGGATGACGTCGCGGGCAGTACTTAGGCGCCGCCCCTGCGCGCTGACGTCAGTTCTTCTTTTTCCGCGCCAGTAAGCGCAGATCCGGGAAGAGCAGTGCCCTAGTCACTTTTTGACTATCTTTTTGTGAAATTTTTCACTGTTCTCTTCAACGAGTCTTCACGACTCCTAAGGTGTCGTAGGGATGCCCGGCTTTAAGCCCTGCGAGGTATGTGGTCGTATGATGTCCATCACGGACCCCCACCTCGAGTGTCTCTTCTGCCTCGGCCGAGGCCACGACACGAGTCGTGCCCTGACTGCCGGAAACTTCATCCGAAGGCTTTGCGAGAGCGGTCTCGAAAGCTCCTTGAAGTCCGGCAGTCGGCTCCGCGCCGCAGCAAGCCCCGGTCCCGGGAGAGGTCGAGGGCCGGACGCGGAGTCCCCGCCGTTCGTCGGAATCCAAGTCTTCGCGCTCCTCCGGTAAGTCGAAGCACAAGAAGTCTAAGCGGCGTCATCGCTCTAAGACTTCGCCTCGCCGGTCGCGCGACTCGGCTGAGGTCCCTGTCGGCACCGTCCCGCCCCGCGGCCCCGGACGTGCCTGTCGAGTTGCCCCCGCATTACCCGTCCTTCCCGGGTTCGGGGCGACTCCGGCCGAGCTACAGAAATTCCTGTCGGCCATGGCCCGCCTCTTCGGGCCTCAAGGTCCCTCCCGGTGCGCCTTCGGGCCCCGCGGGCTCAGATGGGGTTGCTCCGGCGTCGCCGTCGACTCCGGTCCCGGCGTCGCCTGTCCCACCAGCCTTCGTCCCGGCCTCGGCTCCGGCCCGGCCTCGACCCCGGTTCCGGTGGTGCCGCAACCTCCATCGGCGCCGGTTGACCTAACCACGCCTCCGCCGACGCCGATGTCCCCGGTGCCGTTTCCGGCGCCGTCCGGGGCTCCGGGCGGCGTCGTTCCCGGTTCTCCCGGGTCCGGACATGGAGCCGGACCGGCGTCGCCCGGCGCCGGTTCCGGCGCCGATGAGGCCTTGGGTCCCTTATGTCCCTCCTCCTCCATCTTTTCAACCTGAGGAGGACCAGGAGAGCTGGGAGGGGTCTGACGACCCTCTCACACAACAGTGCGAGTTTGACCCGGACTGGGTTGAGGAACTTGGGGATGCCAGTGGGCTGGATACCTCCCCGACTCTGGCATGCTGTCTCCTCCCGTGGCAACGGAGGAGGGGGCTAATTTTGCAACGGTGTTGCGTAGAGCTGCTGGAGCCTTAAATCTCCAGTTGCCTACAGTGGCCGTCAGGACTAACCTCCTGACTGAAGTGCTTCAGCCGGCGGCCTCCTCTTCGGAGCCTGTGCTGCCGTTCAACGATGCACTCACTGACGTTCTTTTGGGTGCCTGGTCCAAACCCACCACAGGGGCTCCTGTGGATAGGAACGTGGCCCGACGCCATCGCCCGGCTCCGGGCGACCCCTGTTTCTCTCCCAACACCCCACCCCTGAGAGCTTGGTTGTCCAAGCCTCTGCCTCCCAAACAGCCTTCCCTACCGCCCCTCCGGATAGGGAATCCAAGCGCCTGGATCACTTTGGGAAGAAGGCTTTCTCTTCCTCCAGTGCTGGCTTGCGGTCTGTTAATACCGCTTGCCTCTTGGGCCGATACACCCACTCCCTGTGGGATTCGGTGGCTGATGTTTTGCCGCAGTGTTCTGAGGAGGTCCAGACACTGCTTACCCGCGCTATTGCGGAAGGGCGTGATGCGGCTAAGTATACCATCCGCTGTGGCCTTGATACCGCCGACTCGCTGGGCAGATCGCTTGCAACGACGGTGGCGCTGCGTCGCCACGCCTGGCTGAGAACCACTGGTTTTTCAGGGGATGTCCAGAATACTCTCATGGACATGCCCTTTGATGGAGTCGGTCTCTTTGGTTCAAAGGCGGACCATGCGCTGGAGCGTTTCAAGGATTCACGGGCTACTGCTAAGTCCCTGGGCCTTGCTGTTGTGCGCCCTCCGCATACGTCTGCTTTTCGCCCCTTTCGTGGCCACGGAAGGGGCGCCCAGTCACGTCCACAGCCCGGCCAACGGCCCGCGCAGCAAGCGCCTTCGCGTGGCCGAGGGCGTGGATACCGCCGTGGCGGTTCGGGCAACCAGCGTGCGGGTCAGGCCACCACCTCCAACCCGTCCGCGGCCTCCAAGCCCTCCTAGTCCCTCCTTTCAGGTGCACAGCACGCCAGTCGAGGGCAGGGTCCGCCATCACCTTCACCACTGGCGTCCCATCACCTCGGACAAGTGGGTCTTGGACATTGTCCGAAGGGGCTACTCCCTCCCCTTCGAGACCACCCCCAGCCATGCCACCTCAATTCCACCGCATGTCAGGGGATCACTTGGTGCTTCTACAGAAGGAAGTCACGGCCCTCTTGGCCAAGAGGGCCATCGAGCATGTTCCGACCCCAGAAGTAGGGCGTGGTTGCTACTCCCACTACTTTCTGGTGCCCAAAAAGGACAAGGAGGACATGCGTCCTATCTTGGACCTCCGGAACGTCAATCGCTTCCTCCGGAAGGAGAAGTTCAAGATGCTCACCCTAGCTCAGGTCTTGACTGCCCTCGACCCCGGAGACTGGTTGGTAGCGTTGGACTTGCAGGACGCCTATTTCCACATCCCCGTCCTGCCGGCCCACCGGCGTTACCTTCGGTTCACGGTAGGCCTCGAGCATTTTCAGTTCACCGTGCTCCCCTTTGGCCTTACCAGTGCCCCTCGGGTGTTCACGAAAGTGATGGCGGTGGTCGCAGCTCATCTGCGCCGGGCAGGGGTTTCAGTCTTCCCCTACCTCGACGACTGGCTGCTGAAGGCGGGCTCGTCCCAGGCAGTTGTCTCCCACCTCCAGACTACGGCCGAACTCCTGCACTCGCTGGGGTTCTCCATCAATGTGCCAAAGTCGCATCTGATTCCTTCTCCACAGCTCCTTTTCATCGGAGCAGTTCTGGACACGACGCAGTTTCGGGCCTATCCTCCCGAGCGGCGAGTCCGGGATATTCAGGCTATGATTCCGATCTTTCAGCCCTTATCCTGGGTTTCGGTACGGATGACCCTGAGGCTGCTGGGCCTCATGGCCTCCTGCATCCTGCTGGTCACTCATGCCAGATGGCATATGCGGGCTCTGCAGTGGGACCTGAAGTTCCAGTGGGCGCAGCACCAGGGCGACCTGTCCGATCACGTCCAGATCTCGGAGGGGACTGCAAAACAGTTGCAGTGGTGGCTCTCGAACCGGCAATGGGTCATGGGCAGATCCCTCTCCTTCCCCAGCCAGAGCACACAGTTGTGACGGACGCGTCCCTTCTGGGATGGGGCGGTCACATGGGAGAGGCGGAGATCAGAGGCCTCTGGTCTCCGGCGGAGTCCCGGCTCCATATCAACCTTCTGGAGCTCCGGGCGATCCGACTTGCACTCAAGGCATTCCTTCCCTCTGTCAAAGGGAAGGTAGTGCAGGTGTTCACAGACAACACCACTGCCATGTGGTACTGCAACAAACAAGGCGGGGTGGGGTCGTGGACCCTTTGTCAGGAGGCTCTGCGCCTCTGGACATGGCTGGAACACCAGGGCATGTTCCTGGTGGTTCAACACCTGGCAGGTTCCCTGAACGCCAGGGCGGACGAACTCAGCCGCAGGTGCATGATGGATCACGAATGGCGTCTTCACTCGGAAGTGGCGCAAGGACTCTTTCTACAGTGGGGAGAGCCTTGGTTAGATCTATTCGCCACCGAAGAGAACGCGCAATGTCATCAGTTCTGCGCGTTGGAATTTCCAAGGCGGCACTCGCTCGGCGGCGCTTTTCGTCACGAGTGGAGTTGCGGTCTATTGTACGCCTTTCCGCCTATACCACTTCTACCCAGAGTGTTGAAGAAGATTCGGCACGACCGGGCCCAAGTCATTCTTGTGGCTCCGGACTGGGCTCGAAGAGTTTGGTATCCCGAGCTACTCAATATGAGCGTAGATCCCCGATCCGTCTGCCTCTTCGGGAGGATCTTCTGTCGCAGCAGCAGGGGACGGTCCTCCACCCGAACCTGTCCAGTCTACACCTGCTTGCGTGGAGATTGAGCGGCGGCAGTTGATTCCTTTCGACTTGCCTCCCGAAGTTTGTGATGTGATTCTGGCAGCCAGGCGTCCCTCCACTAAGGTGGTATACGCCTGCAGGTGGAACAAATTTGTGGCATGGTGCACAGCAAAGGCTGTGGATCCCCTTTCTGCCCCTCTTTCTGAGGTCCTTCTGTTCCTTCTCTCTCTGGCCCAACAGGGTTCTGCCCTGGGTACCATCAAGGGTTATCTTTGTGCTATCTCGGCCTTCCTCAGGCTCCCTGATCAGCCCTCCCTTTTCAAGTCCCCTGTTGTTAACAGGTTCTTAAAGGCATTACTCACCTCTTCCCTCCTGTTCCGTTTGTGATGCCTCAGTGGGACTTAAACTTGGTTCTTACCTTTTTAATGTGCGCTCCCTTTGAGCCTCTACATAACTGTCCTCTTCGTCTTCTGACTCTGAAGACAGCCTTTCTGGTGGCCATCACCTCCGCTCGGCGGGTGAGTGAGCTCAGGCTCTATCTTGCAAACCTCCCTTTCTGTCTGTTCATCCAGACAAGGTTGTTCTTCGGACGCGTCCGTCCTTCTTGCCAAAGGTGGTTACTGCTTTCCACATTGGGCAGACCATCACTTTGCCCACCTTCTTTCCGCCTCCGCATCCTTCCAGAGAGGAAGAGAGGCTCCACCGTCTGGACCCAAAACGTGCGCTCTCCTTCTATATTGACCGCACAAAACACTTCCGGGTGGATGACCAGCTCTTTATTGGCTACGTGGGCGCCAAAAAGGTCGGGCGGTGCACAAGAGGACCATCTCCCGCTGGGTTACCTTGTGCATCAAGACCTGCTATTCTTTGGCTAAAAGGAGCCTCCTGTTGGGCTGCGTGCCCATTCCACCAGGGCAACGGCTGCTACCACGGCCTTGGGCCGCGGTGTTCCGCTGCCGGTTATCTGTCAGGCAGCTACGTGGGCCTCGCTGCACACGTTTACAAAGCATTACTGCCTTGACAGTCAGGTCCGGAGGGACGGCTTCTTTGGCCGTTCTGTCCTCCAGGACTTCCTTGTCTGATCTTTGTTCGCAGACCCACCACCGGGGTTGGTATTGCTGGGGTATCTATTCTAAGGTAAGGAATCTGTCACTAACGTGTCTCTTTCAGATGCACAAGTTACTAACTTGTGTAACGATATATCTGTAAGAGACAGTAGTTAGTGACAGATTCCTACCGCCCACCATCCTCCCCGTTCTGCGAACTGATTTCTAGGGTTAAGGACATCCCTTTCAGGGCCCTAGTATTTTTCAGACACCTATGTCAGCTTCTTGCATGGCTCTGCGTTCCTGGCGCGGAAAGTCGTGTACAGAACTGACGTCAGCGCGCAGGGCGGCGCCTAAGTACTGCCCGCGACGTCATCCCGGCGATCACGACGCCCGACGACGGACGCGGAGCCGCACGACGCCGCCTACCGACGCGCAAGGGTACTGCTACGCAAAAAACTTTCCGGATCCAGCCTGACGCCTGGGGATATTCTAAGGTAAGGAATCTGTCACTAACTACTGTCTCTTACAGATATATCGTTACACAAGTTAGTAACTTGTGCTTTAAGTCTATTGCTTATTGAAAGTATACAACTACAGCATTTTATTCTGAGAAAGTATTTTGATACCTATTGTTGGTTCTAAAATAAAACAACTATATATTTTTATATACAAAACAATTGGCCTAGAGTTCAGTTCTTGAGTGTGTGAGACCATTTGCTGACTGAGTGTGTACAACAAATGCTTTACACTGTCCTCTGATACTGCCTTACTGCTCGACCAAGCTACCACTTTAGAGAGTAAGGTTATATCTAACTTTAGCCTCTGCCAAACCTCTGGGGACTGTGTACTCTGTGCACACTGAACCTTACTTTGGTTCAGTATATACAGAGCCACTTTCTTACAGCTAACACTGGCGTATTGCCAATTCTGTAGTTCTCTTGGGAGATACAACTGAGCCACTTGGGACGAAATGGATGAACTCCTTCAGTACTCACTGAGGAACACCGGAATAGAGTGCATGAGTTGGTTTCTAAAGGGAAATTAATTTCAAACACCACCATGCGATATGCCCTTGATGCTGCCTGCACTGCTGCTTGGGGCGAAAAATCAAGCCTTCTCATACACCATGCATGGCTGCATATATCAGGGTTCAAGGTACAGCTGAACTTGCTGGCCCTTCTTTTTGACAGCCAACATTTTTTTGGGACCCAGGTGGACCAAATCCTTGATAAGATGAAAAAGTATACTGAGACAGCAAAGGCTATGGGTGCACTTTAAATGCCAACTTTCTGCAGTTATTTTTGCCGGACTCCCTTCCGTGGAGGCTCGAAACAAACTTCCTCTAAAACCTCCACAGCGTGCAATCGCCCACAGACCCTGTCACCCTTATGTAGCGGTTTTTCCACAGTCGCCTATAGAGGTAACAACCCGAAAGGTAGAGACAAGGGCCCCTCCCCCAAAACAACCCCTGCCAGTGTCACCAAACCCGGACTTCCGTTCCTGCCCCCGATAACGTAGCACCTGTCAGGGGCTGTTTGCAAGGGTTCTTCCTCACTTGGTGAAAAATCATCTCTGACCAGTGGGTGCTGGACATCATGGTTACTGTCTGGAGCGAACTACCGCACCTCCCACGACACCACCCCGCAAACTCAAACTTTCAGCAGATCACATACAATTGCTCAAATAGGAGGTTTATTCGCTTCTTTACAAAGCCACATTCAAATCGGTACCACCTCAGCAGCAAGGCTCGGGAGTCTACTCCCCATACTAATTAATTACCAAGAAAGATGGCTCCCTCAGGCCCAATCTTGACCTACTGCCCCTCAACAAAAACATCCACTGAGAACTTTTTCACATGATCACCCTGCATGATGTTATACCTCTTCTACAGCAAGGCGACTTCATGACTGTTTGTAGGAAGCTGTGTTTTTGCAGCGTGAATCTTTCTGGATTCACTATGCCGTGCATTATTCCGCCATCTCGTGGTTGGGTCCGGATTCGTAGTCTTTTCTTTCTTTTTTTTGTTTGTTTTTGTTGGCCCAGGTGGGCGGCGACGCCCCCACCATTTGGTGTCCTCGGTGACGTCGTCGCGCTTCCTGCGGAAGCTCCCACCTTTGGTCGCCATCTTCAGATTCTTTTTTCCACCGTGGGGTCTGGATCGTCGACGAGAAGTTCCAGAAAGTTGGACGAAGAATCTCAAATTTCAATAATCACCACAAAGGATCATTTCCTGAGACACCGGACGAAGAGACGAGTACAGGAGGCGACGAGAAGGACAACGAGGTAGAAGGTCCACGACCAAAATCTCGACGCCTACAGAGAATGCGCTCACAGGGGGCCCCCTGAGCGCGGGTATGGACAAGACACCATTTAAGTTTTGCCAAAACTGTCACCACAAGTACGCACAGAAGGACCAGCACCCAGTCTGCAACCTCTGCTTGCCGCTCGACCACATCAGCGAAAACTGCAACGCGTGTTCGGCCTTCACCCCGAAAACCCTCCGGGTGAGAGAGAGGCAAAGAAGGGCTAACTACAACATGCAGGGCCAGGGACCAGCTACATCGCTCCGAGACCTGGGCCTCTCGAGTTGAGAGGAAGACAACATCTCAGAGGGACCGGAGGACTGCTCAGTCGTGGAGGTCCACAAGACAACGTCGAAGGAGGTAAGGGAGACGTCGACCCCGAAGCACCCAAGCGACGCTCGAAAGAGTGAAGCTAAGGCCCCGAGCGACACTCTCAGAAGTGAAGCCAAGTCCTCGAAGGGAGCGTTGCCGCCGAAACACTCGACGAAAGCAACAGCAACCAAGGACAAACAGCTGAGCGGATCCTTCGGGAAGGACTCCCAATCGGCGAAAGCCTCCGAAAAACCAAGGGCGTCGAAGGTAACCTCCGAAAAGGAAGCCTCGACGCCCAGAAAAGAAGGCCCGGCGTCATCCTCGAGGTCCGAGACCGCGAGGAGGAGCACTTCAGCCATCGACGCCGAAAAGGTCCACGAGATGGAGAAGAAAAAGAGAAGGCTCGAAGCAGAGATGGCGAGCATCCTGCAACGGAAAAAAGCCATCACGCGAAGCACTCTGGGATGACTACACCGAAGACATCGAACCCCCGAACCGCTCGACGAACAGGGCGAAGAGGACTACTACTTCGAAGCCGAAGAAGAGTTCCAGTCTTACTGGGACTCGACGCCCTCGGAAGCACAAGACTTAGACTGGCAAGACCTCGACGCAGATTCACCAGAAGAAGGGGTAGACTCTTATCCCTCGAGGCCTTCGCCGCCAGACGACATTGGAGTCTACAATGTGGTCGTCCAAAAGGCTGCAGCAACGTATGGCATTGAAATGCAAGAGGAGAAGGCGAAGGCATGTTTCCTTTTGGAAACCCTACTTCATCAACAAACCAGGTCCCAGTTCCTACCCATGCTTCCTATCGTCCTGGACCAGGGAAGGGAGGCCTTCAAAGAACCGGCAGTCTGCAAGGCTGTTACACCAAGGAGCGAAAAAAAGTACAAACACTCCTCAAAAGACCCTGCGTACATCCAGGGGTCAGTGCCAGCAGACTCCATTATCACGGCAACAGCCAGGAAAAGGGCCAATGTACCCACTAACACAGGTCCACCTCCAGACAAGGAGAGCAAACGAATAGACCTCACAGGACGAAAGGTGGAGCGGAACGCAGCCATACACTGGCGCATCGCCGACTCCAACGCCCTCATCAGCAGGCATGCATACCAGCATTGGGATGAAATGAGCCAGTTCGTAACACACCTGCCACAACAACACCAACAAAGGGCTAATCACCTAGTGGAAGAGGGCAAGGCTATCGCAAACACTTGCCTAAAATCAGCCTTGGACGCAGCAGAAAACTCCAGCAGGCAGATGATAGGGGTGACTGAAAGGAGACACGCATGGCTCAGGATCTCGGGTTTCAAACCTGAGGTACAAAGCAATATCCTGAACACGCCATTCGACGGCCAGAAACTGTTTGGAGCCCCAGTCGACAAAGTTGACGCAGCTTAAAAAAGACAACGAAACTGCGAGGTCCATGGGAGCACTGCAGTTCAGGGGGATGAGAAGAGGAACCCCCTCAAGGCGGCCCAATGGTAGAGGGGGCAATGCGCCCGCCACTTCCCACCAATCTCCCCAACAAGGATACCAGGGGAACAACCAGGGCCAAAGCCAACAGGGACAACAACAGCAAAATTGGCAGTATCAACCCAGAGGACGGTCCTTTCAAGGACGCGGGTACGGACGGGGACAGTCCCGAAGTGGGGGTCAGCAGCCCACCTCAAAGTGACTCCGCAAAGAATCCAAACCCTCCCCTATCAACACCAAGGGAGAGGAGAAGTCAACAGAAGGAAAAAATAAGTAACACACACAGCAAACAAATAACCACCAAGCATACAACCCCGGTGGGGGGCCGAATAGGAAACTTCCTCACACAATGGAGAGAGATTACCACGGACAAGTGGATACTGAACATCATACAGCACGGATACTGCATAGAACTCCAAAACACCCCCGGGCAGAAAACCAAGACATCGGCCACTGCCCGCAAGGGAGCCTCGCACTCCCAATTCTAGAAGCAGAGGAGCTGCTAAAAAAAAGAGCAATAGAACCAGTTCCAATCAACGAAAGGAACAGGGGAGTCTACTCAACGTACTTCCTAGTGCCAAAGGTAGACGAAACACTAAGGCCAATACTGGACCTCAGATTCCTGAACAAGTTCGTAAGAACTCAAAAATTCAAAATGATGTCACTTCAGGAAATAATACCCCAAATCCAACAAGGGGACTACATGGCGACCATAGACATGAAAGACGCATATCTGCACAAACCCGTCAACCACAAACACAAACGTCTACTAAGATTCGTGATAGGCCAGAATCACTACCAGTTCACAGTGCTAGCCTTCGGGCTCAAGTCCGCACCAAGGGTGTTCACAAAATGCCTAGCAGCAGTGGCAGCGCACCTACGGAGAAAGGGCATACATGTATACCCCTACCTCGATGACTGGCTTGTGAAAGCAGGATCATACAGGCACTGCAAAGATCACATCAAACCAGTCATACAAACACTGTCCAGACTAGGTTTCTCAATACATTGGGAGAAATCGTCAACAGAACCGCAGCAGATCAAAATATTCTTAGGGGCACAAATCGACAGCACACAGTCCAAAGTGTTCCCCAGCGACAAGAGAACTATAGCGCTCCTGAGGGAAACACGTCATTACCGTAAGGGGCAAGTTCTGACAGCGAGGACGGTGAGCAGACTAATGGGGGTGATGGCATCATGCATCCACCTAGTCCCAAATATCAAGCTGCACATGAGACCGTTCCAGGAATGGATACAGCAACAGTGGTCACAAGCAACAGGGAGTTGGGAAGATCTAGTGGTTGTCACACACGCAGTGCAGCGAGAAATAGCGTGGTGGAAGGAAGAGAACATATTACAGGGGAAGCCATTCACACAGCCAACTCCAACAGTGACCATCACAACAGACGCCTCACAGCAGGCTGGGGCGCGCACATGGACAGACTCCGCGTCAGGGGGCTGTGGTCACAACAAGATGCAGTGAGACACATCAACTACCTAGAACTAAAAACTGTGTTCCTAGCCTTAAGAGCCTTTCAGAATCGGCTTTACGGCCACAGAGTACTGATACAAACAGACAACACAACCACCATGTTCCACATCAACAAACAAGGTGGAACACAGTCAGCACCGCTATCAAGCCTGGCACAAGAGATTTGGAGATGGGCCATCCCTCTAAGGATAGACCTACTGGCGATACACCTTCCAGGAATAGACAATGTAGAAGCAGACCGACTCAGCAGGCAGACGTCGGCATCCCACGAATGGGAGCTCAACCAACAGGAAGTGCAGCGGCTGTTCCAAAAATGGGGTACACCACGGATAGACCTGTTTGCAACACCCCAAAATGCAAAATGCCAACATTACGCATCCAGACAACCGGACCAAAGGTCCCTAGGGTATGCGCTATGGATAAGTTGGTCGAGCGAATTTGCATACGCTTTTCCCCGATACCACTGTTACACAAGGTACTCAGCAAATGCAGGAGCAGCAGCATGACACTCATACTGGTGGCACCTCAGTGGGCCAGACAGTCATGGTTCTCACAAATAATGGAAATGGCGCAGAAACCAGCGCACAGGTTCAGCAGAAGGAAAGACCTCCTGACAATGCAAGACGGAAAAGTGCTCCACCCAGAACCAGAGAGCCTCAGCCTAGCAGCATGGCTCCTGAGGACCTAGAATTCGCACACCTCAAGCTACCACCAAGCACTATGGCAGTACTCCGAGAAGCAAGGAGACCCACTACAAGGAAGTGCTACATTGCAAAGTGGAAAAGGTTCTCGCAATGGTGCCTTAAAGAGGGACTGCAACGAAAGGTCACAAAAGAATCAATGGTACTACAATACTTAACGCACCTACTACACAGCGGGCTGAGCTACTCGTTACTAAGGGTTCACTTAGCAGCCATAGTGGCCTACACCAGGGGAGAAGCGGGGAAAAGTTTCTTCACCTCCCAGGTGGTCAAAAGATTCCTGGAGGGAGCTAAGAGAATAGCCCCCCCCAAAAAGAATGCCAGCCCCAAGCTGGAACCTCAACACTGTGCTAATACAGTTGATGAAATCACCATTTGAGCCCATACACAAGACCACACTGCACATGCTCACACTAAAGACGGCATTCTTGGTGGCTATCACGTCACTGCGAAGGGTCAGTGAACTGCGGGCTCTTACACTACAAGAGCCCTACTTGCAAATACACAAGGACAGAATTTTCATGAGAACGGACCCACAATTCCTGCCAAAGGTGGTGTCGCGGTTCCATATTAACCAGACAATACAGATACCAAGTTTCTTCCAGAAACCATCAACGCCCACAGAAAAGGCGCTACACACGCTGGACGCCAGAAGGGCAGTGATGCACTACATAGAAAGGACAAAGGAATGCAGGAAAACAAAACAACTCTTCGTTTCCTTCGCAAGCAGTTTCTTGGGACGACCAGTAACAAAAATACCATAGCACGATGGATTGCACAGGCAATACAACTCTGCCACAAGCAGGCAGGACAAGAATTAGAGGGAGCCGCCCAGGCTCACTCAACAAGGAAGAAAGGAGCAACGGTTGCGTTCCTAGCGAACACACCTATCCAAGACATTTGCCAAGCGGCAACATGGTCTTCCGTGCACACGTTCACCAAACACTACTGTGTAGATAGCCAGATGAACAAAGAGGCACAAGTAGGACAGAAGGTCTTACAGCACATTTTCAGCAACCAATGCTCCTCTTCCACCCAACCACCGCAATAACAAAACCGCTACAAAGTCTATGCACAGCATAGTGAATCCAGAAAGATTCACGCTGCAAAGCGAATAGTTTCTTACCTGTCGGTGTAGTTTTGCAGCTTGAAGTCTTTCTGGATTCACTAGCGATCCCACCCGCCTCCGCCAGGAAGATAACATAGGAGGTTAAGGGTAAAACTAGACTACATAAAAGGTTTAGAGGGATCAAAAGAAAAATAGAAGGATAAAAGGAAAAGACATAGACTACAAACCAAAAAAAAAGAAAAAAGAATCCGAAGATGGCGACCAAAGGTGGGAGCTTCCGCAGGAAGCGCGACGACGTCACCGAGGACACCAAATGGTTGGGGCGTCGCCGCCCACCTTGGCCAACAAAAAAAAAAAGGAAAGAAAAGACTACGAATCTGGACCCAACCACGAGATGGCGGAATAATGCACAGCATAGTGAATCCAGAAAGTCTTCAAGCTGCAAAACTACACCGACAGGTAAGAAACTATTCGTTCTGTTGCAGTAATCCCCCACTTTTTGCCAGATTTCTGATGCACGTTGACTTGATTTGTCCTGGGTCCCTGCCAATCAGGTTCCCAGGGCCTGTGTTCTTTCACAAAATTGTACCTTTGTACCCCCAATTGGCACACCTCTGGCCACATGTAAGTCCCTTGTAAAAGGTACCATGGGTGCCAAGAACACTGTGACCAGGGAAGGCCTCCAAGGGCTGCAGCACATATTGTGCCATTCTTAGAGGTCCTGTACCTTAACACACACACTGCGATTGCAAGCTGCGTGTTTTGGTGCAGAGAAAAGTGAAAATTCTGCATGGCACACATACCTGTGCCATGCCTGCAACCCACTGCCTATGATCTAGGTAAGACACCCCTCTAGCTGGGTGCACTATACCACTGGTGAGGGTACAGTAGCATGAGCACTGTACCCCTACAGTGTCTAAGACTATTCTTCGACATTGTAAGTGCAGTAAAGCCATAAAAGAGTATATGGTCTGGAAGATTGTCATTACGAACTCCACAGAACCATAATTGATTTACTGAATTCTGGGTTTAGTAGCAAACTTCTCAGCATAATAAACCCACATTGATGCCAGTGTGGGATTTATTATACAATGCACTCAGAGGGTATCTTAGAGATGCCCCTGAAAAACAACCAGCCTCTGGTGGGTTCCTGACTGGTACACACCAGCCTGCCATCACGAGACATGTTTCTGGATTAATGGGGTGGGAGCCTTCACTCCCTGAGCCCAGAAACAAAGCCTTTCCTGGGCGGGGGTGGTCAAACCTCTGTCAGGTCAGGAAGAGCCATCTGTGGCAGGGGAGCTTTAGCCTCTCCTGTTATCGGGAGCAGGCCCCCTTCCTTTCTCACCCCCTTTTCGGCGGGAAGACAGGCGGGAAAAATTAGAGCAGCCCCGGTGTGCCCACCTCTGCCAACTCCACCCCTCAGGTGGGGGAGGCGAGGTGAAGCCCACTCTTCTGTGCCCACCATTTTGCAGACGGCAGGCACTCTTCAATCACGTGGAGTGAGCACTCTGAGGGTGTAGTCACCCTAAGGTCAGCCTATTGGTTACTGACCTCTAAGCCCTAAAACGCCCCCTAAATACAGTATTTAGGGGGCAGGCCTGAACCAAGAAGGCAGATTCCCGCAACCTACGAAGAACGAAAGAAGACGCCCAGCAGAGGAGACTGCAGTGAAGAACTGACTTGGCCCCAGCCCTACCGACCCGTCTGCAGTTTCCTCTGATCCTGCACCAAAAGTCGCCTTGTCCTGCAGCCAATGACCGCCAGAACTCTTGGGAGGACTGACTGCCTGTGAGAAAGTGCCCTCTTTCTGCATGGTTGCCCCCACTTTTTGCTGAATTGCTGATGTGCTTTGACTGAGTGTCCCTGGGCTCCTGCTAATTAGGTACCCAGGGCCTATGTTCTTTCCCTAAAACTGCATTGAAGCCTTAACCCAATTGGCATCTCTGGCCACAGGTCAGCCCCCGGTAAATGGTACCACAGGTACCCAGGGCACTGTGACCAGAGAAGGCCTCTAAGGCCTGCATCACCATTATTGTGCCACCCTTAGAGGTCCTGTATCTTCACACTCACACACTGCCTTTGCAGGCTGCGTGTTTTGGTGCAGAACAAAGTGAAGAGTCGACATGGCACACATCTGTGTGTGCCATGGCTACAACCCACTGCCCTGGCATAGATAAGTCACCCCTCTAGCTGGGTGCACTATACCAGTGGTGAGGGTACAAGTGCATGAGCCCTGTACCCCTACAGTGTCCAAGTCCATTCTTAGACATTGTAAGTGCAGTGCTGCCATTAAGAGTATATGGTGCTGGGAGTTTGTCATTACGAACTCCACAACACCATAATGGCTACACTGAAAACTGAGAAGTTTGGTATCAAACTTCTCAGCACATTAAACCCACACTGATGCCAGGGTGGGATTTAATGAAAAATGCACACCGAGGGCATCTTAGAGATGCCCCTGAAAACTAACCTACCACTAGTGTCCAGGCTGATGAGTGGTTACTTTCAGATGCCACCACCAGACATGTTTCTGGACCCCTGGGTCGAGAGCCTGCTGCTCTCGTGGGGGGGGGGGGGGGGCTGAAACAATGCACATCCTGGGATGAGGTGCCAAGCCTCCTCCCCCAGGATGGGCAGGGTTCACGAAGGGGAAGATTCAAAGGCTTTCCGCCTTTGTGAGCTTCCCCAGGCCACTTGCTGCTTTCAGCAACTGGTCCCCACTGGTTCTGACCCCCACTTTGGGTGGGAGAACCGGCGGGAAAAATAAGTGAGGAAGAGGTGTGCCCACCTCTGCCAACTCCACCCCTCAGGTGGGGGAGGAGAAGTGAAGCACACCTCTCAGTCCCCGCCATCTTGCAGATGGGGGGACTCAGCCAACCAGGGACAGGCTCATGCCCCCCTCCCACTGGATGGCATAATAGGGGGTGTACCCACCCCAGGGAAGGGACCCATTGGTCCCTACCTTTTACCTACCTGTAACGCCCCTAAATCTAGTATTTAGGGGCACCCCTGAACCTTGCTTCATTAGACAAGAAGAAACTACAAGAAGGACCGAACAGCCGTGCAGAAGCTAACAAGAGGAAGACGCCCACTGACTTGGCCCCAGCCCTACTGGCCTGTCTCCACCTCGAACCTGCGAAATCCCGGTGTGTCCTGCAGCCAGCAACCTCGAAAACCCCGGAAAACCTGCCTTCCTTCAACCCCAAAGACTTTGTTTCCCGTGAACCCCAGATTTGTTCATCTGCAACCTCTGGCTCCGGACGGAAACCGCAAATCTGCACCACTCTGCACCTGCCGTCCACGGCCCGAGCTCGAGTGGGCAAACACCAAGAGGAGGTCCCCCCTGCGATCCTGACCCGAGATCCGGCAACCCCTGACCTGCCTCCAGCCGATGCCTGCAGCCTAAATCCAGAAGGTCCCCCCAACCGCGACCAGGAGGTGGTAAGAAGATCCAACCCCAAAAGGCACCCCTGCACCCGACGCCCCACGCTCTTGGGTGGCCAAACCGACAGTGCCTAACCAACCCCCCCACTTCCCAACTTACCTCTCGAAGTGGCGGTCGCACCCAGAAGACCTTCGTCCCCGAGCCTGCAGTGCTTTTGCAAACCGGAGACTCCCCATTGAAAGCTACATGGCTTCCGACGCCAAAACAGCACTCTGCACCCGGCCGCCCCAATGCCGCTGAGGGTGCAACTTTTGTGCTGGCCTAAACCCCCATTTGCCCTGAGATTAAGTCCAGGAGCTTTGCTCCCACAACCCAGTGGCCTGCTCGTTAGCAGCCTCCAGCCAGAGGCCCCCTATCCCTCATTGGATAACATTGGGCCTCAGCACTGCACCAGGCCGCCCTAGTGCCGCTGTGGGTGTAACTAGAGTGCATCCTTGACACTGGGAGACCCCTGAGTCTACCCCCAGAACCTCAACTTCCACTACCGAATACTTACCTCAAAACCGATAACACTATTTTCCTCCATAGGATAACATTGACTGTTTTTCAGTGAAAAGTTTTTAAGTGTGGAGTTTGAAAACCTAAAGAAATTCTTTAAAATTGTACTGTTTAACAAAAACGATTTTACTTACCTGTTTACAGGAAATGTCCCAGAGTAGTAGCCAGGTATACTACTCTGTGTAAGAAAAGTAATCTCAAAAGTAACTTACCTGTAATCTTACTGAAAATCCCCATTCAAAGTATATGTACTGTGTTCTGAAAAGCATTGCATTATCAGTAACACTACTGTAATCAAATCAAAGTACATTTACAATTGTTACAATCTGTATATTTACTGCAACATACTTATCACTTACCTGTGCCAGGCTTGCTTGGTTCTAGGAAATAAAATAACTAAAAGAATATTTTTATACAAAAACAATTGGTCTGAAGTTCAGTGTTTGAGTGTGTGAATTCATTTGCTGACTGAGCGTGTACAACAAATGCTTAACACTGTCCTCTGATACTGCCTTACTGCTAGACCACACTACCACAAATAGAGAGTGAGGTGCTATCTACTTTACCTCTGCCTACCTTTGGGGATCCCCTGGACCCTGTGCACACTATACCTCACTTTGGTATAGTATATACAGAGCCAGTTTCCTACACTGCCTTAAACCAAAGACCGGATCTCCTGTGAATTGCCGCTCTGTTCAAATGAATCATAAAAGAATGACTCCAAGCCTGCTGAGGGTAAAGAAACCCGACGCCTGGAACAGCCTCTGCACCCGACGCATACGGCCCAATTCAGAGTGGCCCACCGGTCCCAGCGAGGTCCCTCAGCGATCCAGAGTAGGAGTCCACCATGGGTTGACCCCTCCAGGGCTCCCGGACGTCGTCTACAGCCTCTGCCAGGAGACCCCCTCCCTCCTCTAATCGCTAGTGGTGAAAACCGACCTCAAAAGGCACCCCTGCATCCGGCAGCCCTGCGACCTGGAGAAGAGGACCTGAGGTGCACCTACGTCCCTAGCCCTCCAACTTACCTGCCCAGCTGTTGGTTCCTCCTGGAAGACTTCCTGGACCGAGCCTGCAGTTAAAAACCAAAATCCGCAATCCCCATTGAAAACAGCAGGGCACCAGACGCCAAAACGGCACCCTGTACCGCTGTGGGTGCACCTTGTTGTGAGAAAGTGCCCTCTTTCTTGCATGGTATGCCCCCACTTTTTGCTGAATTGCTGATGTTCTTTGACTGAGTGTGCCCTGTGCTCCTGCTAATCAGGTGCCCAGGGCCTGTTTCCTTCCCTAAAACTGCATTGAAGCCTAAACCCAATTGGCATCTCTGGCCACATGTCAGCCCCTAGTAAATGGTACCACAGGTACCCAGGGCACTGTGACCAGAGAAGGCCTCTAAGGGGCGGAGTCATGAGTTACAAAAGGAACGCAGGTGAGCGGGAGAGGTTTACTTTTTTGTGCAAGGAGAGAGTACGTTTTGAAGGAGCACAGGCCGCTAAAATGATTAAGGTGAGAAAAAGTTGGTGCCGTTTCGCACAGGGATTGTAAAATCAAATTAACCTGTAAGCATATACGAAGTGGTTTACTTTTGTCTGGTGAAGTTACATGCCGGGAAGATCAGAGATGTGGGGAGAGGCTTGCTTGGGCACTTTATGTTCAGCGTGCAGTCACGCTATTAGAGGGAAAACGTCAATGTAGGAGGTAGTTGTTAAAAATGAAGCATGTACTTTTTGATGCAATGTCATTTCTTGTAAACACCATGTTCTGAATATATTATCTAATGTCGTTGTTTCTTAATTTGTAGTGTACCCCTGACGAAGGGCAATATTAAGCCCGAAATGCATTAGGAATTATACTTACCATTGAGGACTATGTGTATACATTCTCACTGGAGAAAAAGGCCTGGATTGGCATATCCGCAGTATTCGATATAAAATACACAGCATCTTTCATGTGACATGATAAAACAGAAGAATCAGTGTAAAAAATTGTGGAATACAAGGAATAAAATCTATTGAAAGTGGACAAATGTGTTGAAAATCTGTCATGATTCAGGTGTTAAGCTGTGCGCCCGGAACAGGAGTGTCACTCCGCTCCAGCTTTTGACACATCCCTGTGTGCCATGCCCACAAACCACTGCCCTGGCCTACATTAGTCACCCCTCTAGCTGGGTGCCCTATGCCAGTGGTGAGGGTACAGGTGCATGAGCCCTGTACCCCTACAGTGTCCAAGTCCATCCTTAGACATTGTAAGTGCAGTGCTGCCATTAAGAGTATATGGTGCTGGGAGTTTGTCATTACGAACTCCACAGCACCATAATGGCTACACTGAAGACTGGGAAGTTTGGTATCAAACTTCTCAGCACATTAAACCCACACTGATGCCAGTGTGGGATTTAATGTAAAATGCACAACCGAGGGCATCTTAGAGATGCCCCCTGAAACTCGACCAACTTCTAGTTACCTGAGTGAGTGGCTGCTTAGGCTGCCACCAGCAGACATGTTTCTGGACCTCTGGGTCGAGAGCCTGCTGCTCTCGGGGGGCCTGAAACAATGCACATCCTGGGATGAGGTGCCAAGCCTCCTCCCCCTGGATGGGCAGGGTCACGAGGGGAAAGCTTCAAAGGCATGCCGCCTTTGTGAGCCTCCCCAGACCATTTGCTGCTTCCAGCAACTGGTCCCCACTGGTTCTACCCCCCACTTTGGGCGGGAGAACCGGCAGGAAAAACAAGTGAGGGAAAGAGGTGTGCCCACCTCTGCCAACTCCACCCCTCAGGTGGGGGAGGCGAGGTGAAGCACAACTCTCAGTCCCCGCCATCTTAAGGATGGGGGGGACCTATCTAACCAGGGACAGGCTCCTGCCCCCCTCCCACTGGAGGGTGGCACGATAGCGGGTGTATCCACCCCTGGGAAGGGACCCATTGTCCCTGCCCTTACCTACCTGTAACGCCCCTAAATCTAGTATTTAGGGGGCACCCTGAACCTTGCTTCCTCAGATCCAGACAAGAAAAAAGAAGAAAAGAAGTAGAAGGACGAAGAGTCGTGCAGAGCTAACAAGAGGACGACGCCCACTGACTTGGCCCCAGCCCTACAGGCCTGTCTCCCCTCGAACCTGCTCCTGCGATATCCCGGTGTGTCCTGCAGCCAGCAACCTCAAAAACCCCGGAGGACCTGCCTGCCTTCACTTCCAAGCCTGCTCCTCCCGTGAACACCAGACGTGTTTTAACTGCAGCTTCTGGCTCCGGCCGGACACCGCGAATCCAGCCCACTCTGCACCCGCCGAACCCGGCCCGAGCTCGAGTGGAAAAACACCACGAGGAGGTCACCCCGGCGATCCTGACCCGAGATCCGGCGACTCATGACCTGCCTCCAGTCGACGTCTGCAGCCTCAATCCAGAGGATCCCCTCTACCGGGACCAGAGTGGGTAAGACTTTCCGACGTCCCAAGGCACCTCTGCACCCGACGCCCCACGGCCTTGTATGCCCAAACCAACGGTGCCTAACCAACCCACGACATCCCAACTTACCCCTCGAAATGGTGGTCGCACCCAGAAGATCCTCGTCCCCGAGCTTGCAGCTTTTCTTCTAACCGGAGGCGCTCCATTGAAAACAGGGCACCTGACCTCAAAACCGCACCCTGCACCCGGCCGCCCTAGTGCCGCTGAGGGTGCACCTTTTGGTGCTAATTTGGTTCCCTATTTGCCCTGACCTAAACCCTAGGAGCTTTGCTCCCGCAACCCAGTGGCCTGCTTGCCAGCAGCCACCAACCGGAGACCCCCTATCCTCCATAAGATAACATTGGGCCTAAGCACTCTGCACCCGGCCGCCCTAGTGCCGCTGAGGGTGAAACAAAAGTGCATCACTGACCCTGGGGGACCCCTGAGTCTAACCCCAGAACCTTAACTCCCACAGTCGATTACTTACCTACAAACCGATAACCTGTTTTTCCTCCATAGGATAACATTGACACTTTTTCTCCAAAAAGTTTCTAAGTGTTGAGTTTTGAAATCTAAAAAAATTCTTTAAAAATCGCACAAATAACCAAAACGTGTTTACTCACCTGTTTGCAGGAAATTTCCCAGTGCTGAATCTAGGTATCCAGCACTGAGTTAGAAAAGTAACGTGAAAAGTAACTTACCTGTAATTTACTGAAAAAGCCTATTCATTCCAATGTACTGTATTTGCTAAGTGTTGCATACTACTGCTCCCCTGTAAATCAAACAAAGTACAATTTCCATTGCATTTTCAAACTGTTCGACATTTAGTAACTTATTACTGTACAGTATTTTATGCTTACCTGTGCCAGGTTTGCTTGGTTCTAAAATAAAACAACAATATATTTTTATACAAAAACAATTGGCCTAGAGTTCAATTCCTGAGTGTGTACATCAAATGCTTAACACTGTCCTCTGATACTGCCTTACTGCTCGACCACTCTACCACAATTAGAGTAAGGTTCTATCTAACTTTATCCTCTGCCTACCTCTGGGGTCACTTGGACTCTATACACACTATACCTCATTTTGGTGTAGTATATATAGCCAGTTTCTTACACTTGTGTGCTAACTCTGATCCCCCTTTGCCCTGAGCTAAATCCTAGGAGCTTTGCTCACACATCCAAGTGGCGTGCCCGTGAGCAGCCACCAACCGGAAGACCCCTATCCCCCATTGGATAACATTGGGCCTCAGCACACGGCCGCCCTAGTGCCGCTGAGGGTGGTTTTTGAGCGCATCCTTGACCCTGGGGGAACCTTTGTTCTAACCCCAGAAACTCAACCACAAAGACCATTTACTTACCTGTAAACCGATAACCTAATTTTTTCTCCATAGGGTTGCATTAACTGTTTTCCTCAGAAAAACTAATAATTGTTGTGTTTGTATGGAAACATAAGAAACTGTGTTTTTGTGAAAACTGTTTTACTTAACTTTTCTCTAGGAAATTTCCCAGTGTGATATCTAGGCATATCACACTGAGTATTAAAAGTAATCTAAAAAGTAATCACAACTGTATTTGAAAATATTACAAACCTGTAACAAGTCATTTTCATCCAACTTGCTTGTTGAGCAATCTGTCTTGAAAAATATAAGTTTGAGGCATATGAGCTGTAGATCATATGCTTGTGCATAGATCGCCATCTAGTGTTGGGTCCGGATGTTTGCACTTTTTTGTTTGAAGAAGTCTTTCCAGTTACGAGGTAGGTGACTCCTCCTTTCGGTGATAGTGCCCATGGGCATCGACTCCATCCTTAGATTGTTTTTTTCCGCCATCGGGTTCGGATGTGTATTGCTGCACTCCGGTTCTGCACCGTTTCTCGGACCCCTTCGACACGCAATCCATACCCTCGATGGTGTTATCGATCGCGATTCCCCATTCGTCGCGTATCGTCAACTTTAAAATCTTCGATTGGAAAACTCGTGGAAGGCAGTCGGGCCTACCCGAGCCGACCGCTCTAGCAGTCGATGGAATGGACTCCCTTCAAGTTGTCCCGGGTGTCATGCTAAATTTCCACACACCGACTTACACGAAGAGTGCAACCTCTGTCTGTCCCCGTAACACGACGAGAAAGTTTGCGACGCGTGCCGATCGTTCCGATTGAAAAAGACTCTTCGTGATCGTTGGGCTCGACGTCCCGAGATGCAACAGCAAAGCGGCTCCGCACCGGACATCTTCGGCGAAGATTCTGACTCCGAACATCATGCCCAAGGAGCCGAAGAAGAACAATTCTCCGTGTCCGAGGCAGACTCAGACATCAAAGAAGAGGAGCAAGTTACTCCGGGTCAGCGTACCGTGAGTAAAGACAACCCCTTGCCTCCCCCCCACAACCTAAGACAAAGGCTCCAGTCCCTCCTCTGCCTTCGGGCCAAGGTCGACACCGACAAAAAGTCTCCGACGCCCCGCCCTCAGGCCCCGCTCCGAAACAAAGAAAAGCCTTCCGGTTCGGGCTCGAACTGACCCCATCTCAGTGCCAACCCAACACCTTCGGCACGAAACACAAGTCCAAGCCGACACCACCGGCGTCAAAAGGCTCGGAGCCGAAACCTTCGACGCCGAAACAGGCAACCAAGGATAAAGAGACTCCGTCGAAAGAGCCTCGGTCCGATCACTCCATTTCGGATCCGAAACAGAAGAAGTTGGTGATTCACCCTGATACAGGGCATATTCAGGCCACTCTACCAAAAAAGAGGAAATTAGACCTACCAGAGCACTACCACATTCCTCTAAAAAGATAAATGTGGGTACTAACCCTTCTCCTCCTTAACATCCCACCTACTTCTCCTACTGATCCCAATTTACTTATTTCACCTGAAAATTCACCACCAACTTCACCTAAACCACAAGATGATGGGGATGGAGATGGGGATGACAATCAAGATCCCCCACAGGACACTGATCCTTGGCAGGACTATCTCACTGATCCAGATTTGTACCCCTCCAGACCCTCCCCACCAGATGATAACATTGGGTACGTTGAGCTCCTTAATAGGGCTGCTTACTATCACAGGGTGGAGTTGCATTCAGAGCCATTAGAGCAGAATTTCCTCTTTGAGACCCTTAGCTCCTCTCACAGAGCCACTCATACATTACCTATGCTCAAAGGCATGTTAAAACACACTGAGGACATTTTCAATGACCCTGTCAGGGCAAGAATTATTACTCCTAGGGTGGAGAAAAAATATAAGCCCGCACCCACCGACCCTACATACATCAAAGGTCAATTACCTTTAGACTCTCTTGTAGTCTCTCATGCTCGCAAGAGAGCCAACTCCCAAACGTCAGGTGAAGCTCCTCCTCCAGATAAGGAGTCCAAGCTCATTGACGCCTCAGGCAAAAGAATAGCTTCACAAGCAGCTAACCATTGGCGTATTGCCAATGCTCAAGCTTTGTTGGCTCGTTATGACAGGGCTCACTACGATGAGTACGAGAAACTCATGCAGTTCTTACCTGACTAACCCAAGACTAAGGCTAACTACCTTATTTAAGAGGGTAAGATCATTACAAATACCTCTATCGGGTGTGCCCTAGATGCGGCAGACACAGCAGCCCGTATAATTAACACCAGTGTACTCTTACGAAGGCATGCTTGGTTGAGAATTTCAGGTTTCAACCCGAGGTGCAAACCTCCATCCTCAACCAACCCTTTGATAAGGAACATCTCTTTGGACCAGCAGTTGACACCTCGCTGGAAAAAATGTAAAAAGATAGAGGTTGCAAAGTCCATGGGGGCTTTGCAGTCACCCACCAATAGGGGTTCCTTTCGCCGCTCCTTTTATAGGGGTGGCTCTAAAAACATATCCACCGAGACTACCTCCTCCTCTTACAAGGGTAATACTCAATACCCTAACCAAGAGGTTATTTCAGAGGTTTTAGAGGGAACAATGGTAAGGGAAGCAGAGTCAACTCCACACGATCTTCCCCCACCAGCAACAAACCGTGACTTCCATCCTGTACCCCCGATCATTCCACTCCTGTCGGGGGACGTCTCTCCCAATTTCTCGCTGTCTGGAACTCCATCACTTCAGACAAATGGGTACTGCAAATTATCCAATATGGTTACTGCCTGGAACTTGCAGCCAACCCCCCAAATATCCTTCCAAGACCACATGCAATGTCACCGGAACAGCTCTCACTCTTAAAGCAAGAGGTTCTCTCTCTCCTAGGAAAACAAGCTATAGAACCAGTCCCATTACAATACCAAGGGACCAGGGTATACTCCCTGTACTTCTTAATTCCCAAGAAGGATGGCTCTTTAAGACCTATATTAGACCTAAGACAACTAAATCTCTACATCCAATCAGACCACTTTCACATGGTCACACCAACAGGTTCACCCGCTCCTTCAGCAAGGCGACTTTCTGTCCACTCTGAATCTAAAGGACGCCTATTTCCATATTCCCATTCACCCTGCTCACCGCAAATACCTCAGGTTTGTGGTAGACGGCCAACATTATCAATTCAAAGTCCTCCCTTTCGGAATAACTACAGCACCCAGGGTTTTCACAACGTGTCTGGCAGTAGTCGCGTCTCATCTAAGAAGACCGCACATTCACGTCTTCCCTTACCTAGACGACTGGCTAATAAAAGCCAGCTCGCAACAGAGCTGCCTACGCCACACTCGAAAAACAGTCCAACTGCTTCACGACCTCGGGTTCACTGTAAACCTCACCAAGTCTCATCTCCAACCATCCAACACACAAGTGTATCTAGGAGCCACAATAGACACTCAGAAAGCTCTAGCGTGTCCCAACCCAGTCAGGATCTGCAACATGCAGACTCTAATATTGCAGTTTCAGCCTCAACACTCATTACCAGCTCGAGTATTCATGCAATTTCTAGGAATGATGGCATCTTGCATTTTAATCGTTCCTTGTAGGAAAGTGGGTTTATCCAGTATTGGGGTATCTTTCATAGATTCACATGCCTGAATCATTCCCCGTCGCCGAGGCGGGAGTCCACGGTAAATACAAAAGTAGTGCCAAAAGCAAATAACAGTAGTAGGCTAAAAGAAAAAAGCCTAAGGCCTAAATCTTAGTAGTCTATCTACATCATTATAGTATAAAAAAAAAAAAAAAGTTGGTTCCAACCAATCGGCTACCAGCACCCTCTAGAACCTTCCCAGCAGAGGCAGCTCTCCTCAGATTTTCACCGCACGTCGTGTGGAAGGGAGTCCCTGAGTGCCACTCAGTTCTTCTACTTTTTTTTCAGAATGTCTGACAGGAAAGCTCTTTTCAAACCGTGCAGGACCTGTGATAAAAAGAGGGTCCATGTGGATGACCAACATAAGGACTGCATTTATTGCCTTTATCCCAAGCATGAGGCAAAAGATTGCAAGATTTGCCGTACCTTCCCTACCAAGACCCTTAGGGATAGAGAGGCAAGAGTGCTCTTGTGGCGCAAATCTTCTTCGGCTGAAGAGGATGACTGAGCTTCTATTTCCAGCAAAAGAGCCAGATCCCATGACAGCTCTTCAAGTGAGGGAAGAAAACACCTTAAATCTTCCCATGATGTTTCTGACCCTTCACAGAGGTCACCAAAACTTTCCTCTGGGTCAACGCTGTCTCAGTCATCCACAGCAGGCAAGGAATCAAAAAAGGCATCTACTTCAAAAACTGTAAGTAAAAGCCATATTAAATCTGTCACGTTGACTACTTCGTCTACTATCTCTGTGACTTCTTCTTCTGCCTCATCATCTACGGCTACTATTTCAAGCCATTCAATCGCCTATTCGGTCTACAAAAATCTCTATCTCTACCAAGAAACCAGTTCTTGAGGAGTCGTCGACGAGAAAGTCGAAATCACCGTCGACTACCATATTGACGTCTAGCTCATCGACAGTACAGACGAAGTCTCCGCCGGCGACAAAAATTTAATCGTCGACGAAACCCATGCTGTCGACGTCTGCCTCGTAGACGCAGACGACCGTTCCGTCGACTAAGGCAACATTGAAGAGCCAGTCGACGACGATCCCGCCAACGACTATCCCGCCGACGACGGATTTACCTGTTCAATCTACAGTTTCTGCTGGGTTAGCTCTACCTGCGCAGTCAACGCCTAGGTCATCAGGTCTTTACCAACTTAAAACTTTTCAAAGACAGCAAGATTACAGCAAGATCTCACCACTTATGCCTTCACACATCCTAGACACTTACGTTGAAGATGATGACTATGAGGACGAAGATGATGAAGGACCCTTTGGTACAGCTCACCATCCTTCTGAATTAAACATCAAGTGTCAGGATGACGACGAAGATGACGACTACCAAGATCAATATTATCAAGAAGATATTGTTGTTCCACATCATAGATTCCATCACAGGGAAGTACGCCAGAGGGAAATGAGTCACCTCCCTCCAACGCTCATTCAGGATCTACAGGCCATGCTGGCGGATTACCGACAGAGGTTTCCCCCACAACAGGCAGTTCCAGAGAACCCACCCATACCAGCGGTGGGTCCTGTTCCATTGATTCAACCTGAAGCTCCTGTTACACCGGCCCCTCCTTCAGGTTAAGCGGAAGGGGTGCAAAATGACACTACCTCCTCTGAAGAGGAGGTTGAAGAGGGTGAATTACCGGACAATGCTAATATTCCGGATCCCTGGGATGACTACGTAATTCCGATGCCTTCTCCGCCTCTTCCGCTGCCTTCTGGTTCTCCCCCTGAGGACATCGGGGGCTTTCATAATTTAATGCAACGGGCTGCAGCTAGATTTCAGCTGCCAGTAACAGTCGAACAGACGGAATGTTTCCTTCATGATTTCAAGGAAGAGTCCAGGAAAATCACGAGAGCTGTGCCGATAATAGACTATATTTGGAATGAAGGGGTTAAGATCATGAAGACGCCTGCATCTATTCCGGCGGTGCTTCTGCGCATAGAGAAGAAATACCGTGCCCCTGCCAACAGCCCATCCTGCCTCATTGGTCACCCACGGCCAGATTCGGTGATTTCACAGGCCGCCCAACAGCGATCTAAGAATCCTGCAACACCTATCACCACACCACCTGATAAGGAAGGACGTCGTCTGGACCTTATAGGCAAAAAAAATTCTACAATGGCAGCGGCCTCTATCAGAGCTGCCAATTCTCTAGCCATTATCGGCCGTTATGACTGTCAAATGTGGTCAGACATGGCGGGTTTCATTGACCTCATTCCAGAAGACCGTAGGCAGGAGGCAAGAAAGATTCTGCTGGAAGGAGAACGCGCCGCATCGGAAACTATAGATTGCGCTTTGGACATCGTAAACACCAACTTCTGTCAGCTTGCAGGAGCTGCAGTGCTTAGACGCCAGGGATGGCTTAAAGCCACCACTTTCAGACCTGAGGTACAGACAAAGATTCTGGACATGGCCTATGACGGAGAGTCTTTGTTCGGTAAGCACATTGATGAGGCCCTCTTAGCTATAAAGACTGACACGGATACCGCACGATCATTGAGCACCCTTCAGTACAAGCGCGGAAATTTCAGAGGAGCAAGAGGGCGTGGTTTTTCATCAAGCGGAGGATACCAAAACCAGCAGAACAGGCAGTATCAATCCCAGTATAGACAGCCCTACAGCCAGTCCTCATACCGCCAATCGTCCACGGCTAGTTTCTCTCGTCAAGGTGGTCGAAAGAGATCACAAAATCAAGGCAGAGACACTAGCAGGAAGCAGTGATCTCCACAGGGCGCCAGCCATATTACCCGTGGGCGCGAAGAGTTCAGCTTTTGTTCACAGGTGGCAGGAAATTACGTCAGATCGATGGGTTCTAGACCTAGTAACCAACGGCCACACCCTCGAATTCATCAAACAGCCACCTACTACTCCGTCCAGGGGTCCCCCTCGTCTTCACTTATTATTCAAGGAAGCCTTAACGATGCGCCTCAAGAATGCCATAGAGAAGGTTCCATCATCTCAGAAAGGAACAGGTTTCTATTCTCGTTTCTTCCTGATCAAAAGAAGTCAGGGGAATGGCGACCGATTCTAGACCTCCGCAAGCTAAACAAATTCCTCAAGAAACAAAGTTTCCGAATGGTCACACTTGCCTAGATTTTAAGTTGTTTAAACGAAGGAGATTTTATGGCTTCTCTGGATATGGAAGACGCATATTTCCACATACCTATCCACCCCAAACATCGCAAATATCTTCGCTTTACAGTGGCTGGCGCCCACTATCAGTTCAAGGTGCTCCCGTTTGGGCTGAAATCGGCGCCAAGAATCTTCACGAAGTGCTTGTCACCAGTAGCAGCAGCATTGAGATCTCGAGGAATACAAGTATTCCCTTATTTAGACGATTGGCTGCTCAAAGGTCCTTCAGAACACGAAACCAAGGTTTCCACAGAAGAATGTATACATCTATTCGCTTCTCTGGGACTGACCCTCAACGAGCGCAAATCACAGTTACGTCCTCTCCAAGTCATGCCTTTTCTCGGAGCACGGTTAGACACGGTCCAGTGCAAAGCATTCTTGTCGCACGACCGCCAGCTGCGTCTTCAAAAGTTGGCAACGTTAATTTAAAAAAGAAAGTCCGTTTCAGTCCGAATGTTTGCTTCGCTCCTCGGAATGTGCTCTTCAGCGATACATTTCATACCCTTAGCACAGCTCAAAATGAGACCTCTTCAGGAAGAACTGCACCTTCAATGGCAACAGGCCATGGGTTCGTTCAACGATACTATCAAGGTCACGCAGCGCATGATAAATTCTCTGCATTGGTGGTCACAGACAGAGAATTTAACCCAAGGCCTCACTTTCCTACAGACCATTCCAGACTTCGTTTTAACGACCGATGCCTCCATGGAAGGATGGGGAGGTCATCTGCAGGATTTGCAGATTCAAGGAAGATGGTCTCAAGTACAAAGACAACAGCATATCAACAGACTAGAGCTCCGCGCCATATTTCTGTCTCTCCAAGCGTTCCTTCCAAGGATTGCGGGTTCCTCAGTGCTAGTCCGTAACGACAACACCACCAGCATGTATTATGTCAACGAACAAAGAGGAACAAAATCAGCTACGCTCTCTCAGGAGGCTCAGGAATTGTGGGAGTGGATCACACTCCACAAGATAACACTGAGCCCAACATGTCAGGGGTCTCCACAATACCCTGGCGGACACGCTGAGCAGGTCTCAGTCGGAATGTCACGAGTGGGAGCTAGAGCAGGAGCAGGCGAACAGTGTTCCAGGTTTGGGGCAAACCTGCGCTGGACCTATTCGCAACGAGGGAGAACAAGAAATGCCGATACTATGCCAGCAGGTTCCCTCAACAGGGATCAAGAGGGAATGCCCTGTCCATGCGATGGTCAGGGATTTGTGCGTACGCTTCCCCCATACCATTGATTCCGGAGGTGCTCCGCAAGATGAAGCTGGAGGGTTGCCGTTTCATACTGATTGCACCCCGTTGGCCAAGGCAATATTGGTTCCAGGAACTTCTCCTATTGTCTCAATACAGGCCCATTCGCCTTCTTCCGACGCCTACAATGTTATCGAGGGACAGAGGGCAAGTACTTCATCCGGACCCACAGTCCCTGCACTTGCACGCATGGCTCCTGATTTCTTAGAGTTCAAAGACCTCAACATTTCACAGGACTGTCGTGAGATTTTGGCCAAATCCCGTGCCCAGAACACAATCGAGACTTATCGCCTCAAATGGAAGCAATTTTGCTACTGGTGCGAGGCGAATAATATTCATCCAATTCAAGCTCCTGCAGAACAAATACTCCCGTATCTGCTTTCTCTTGCCAAGTCTGGGCTTACTTTTTCATCAATCAAAGTACATCTTGCTGCTCTTTCCAGATTCAGGAAATGCGCAAAACTTCCTCTCTCTGCTCGTCTTCACTTGTCAAACAATTCATGAAAGGACTTTTCCGAGCTTTCCCTCCAGTGCGAGCACCCCCTCCAGAGTGGGAACTCAACACCGTGCTAGCGCAATTAATGAAGCGTCCATTTGAACCGATCCATAAAGCGGATCTCAAATTACTCACTTGGAAGGTTGCCCTTTTATTGGCTCTTACCTCTGCAAGAAGAGTTGGTGAGATCCAAGCTTTCACTATCAAGGAACCCTTTTTGCAGTTTACTCGGGACTACGTAATCCTTCGAACAAATCCCAAGTTCATCCCTAAGGTACCGACACAATTTCACTTAAATGAACCGGTAAGATTAAAAACATTCTTTTCGGATCCATCCACTCCAGCTGAAGGAGCATTACACTCTCTGGATGTTAAGCACTGTTTAAAATTCTACCTTCAGAAAACTAAGGACATCAGACGGTCCAACCAACTGTTCGTGGCCTATGGTCAAGCAACTCTTGGAAATGCAGTAACAAAGGCAACAATAGCCAGATGGCTGGCATTTGCTATTCATTTCTGCCATGACAAGGCTAACAAGCCTTTGCAGAGGAAAGTCAAAGCTCATTCGACAAGAACTGTATCAACTTCTACAGCTTTGTTTGCTGGAGTAACTCTGGAAAATATCTGTTGTGCTGCGACATGGAAAAATGTCCACACGTTCACGAAGCATTACGGTCTTCAATCTTCGCATCAAGAAGATGCAGCGGTTGGACAGGCTGTTCTACGCCATCTCTTTCATTAAGGTCAGATTCAGGTACTTTTTCTCTTTTAAATATTATTATTCCATTACTTTTAATTTTTCATGCAAATATTCAGACTTGTATATCTAAAAATCGTAGATATTTCTATATACTTGTATATATAGTTGTATAATGTCTTTTCTATAGCTTTTGCTTTCTTCAAGGCTTGGTCTTTTAAATTTTTTTTTTTTTTTTTAAATGATGTTTTCAACCATTGTGGATGCTATTTGGGAGTTTATGAGCATGTGTCCCCCACCATCCGCAAACGACAGTATATTGGTATACTGCTTGCTACTCTGATTCAGGCATGTGAATCTATGAAAGATACCCCAATACAGGATAAGAAAACAAGTTACTTACCTGTAACTACAGTTATCCAGTATTGGTATCTTTCATAGATTCACATGCACCCACCCTCCTCCCCGGCGAGTCAGTTCTCTATAATCTGGGATACTTACTTCCCACTTGTGCTAGGAAAATCTGAGGAGAGCTGCCTCTACTGGTAAGGTTCTAGAGGGCGCTGGTAGCTGATTGGTTGGAACCAACTTTTTTTGTTTTACTATAATGATGGAGATAGGCTACTAAGATTTAGGCCTTAGGCTTTTTTCTTTTAGCCTACTACTGTTATTTGTTTTTGGCACTACTTTTGTATTTACCGTGGACTCCCGCCTCGGCGACGGGGAATGATTCAGGCATGTGAATCTATGAAAGATACCAATACTGGATAACTGTAGTTACAGGTAAGTAACTTATTTTCTTCTGTTGCACTAACCCCCCCACTTTTTGCCAGACTACTGATGCACTTTTACTTGGTGTGCCCTGGGTCCCTGCCAATTAGGCTCCCAAGGCCTGTGTTCTTTCCCCAAAACTAACCCAATTGGCATCTCTGGCCACAGGTCAGCCCGTGGTAAATGGTACCACAGGTACCCAGGGCACTGTGACCAGAGAAGGCCTCTAAGGGCTGCAGCACTTATTGTGCCACCCTTAGAGGCCCTGTACCTTTACACTCACACATTGCCTTTGCAGGCTGCGTGTTTTGGTGCAGAACAAAGTGAAGTCGACATGGCACACATCTCTGTGTACCATGCCTACAACCCACTGCCCTGGCATAGATCAGTCTCCCCTCTAGCCGGGTGCACTATGCCAGTGGTGAGGGTACAGGCCCTGTACCCCTACAGTGTCTAAGTCCATTCTTGGACATTGTAAGTGCAGTGCTGCCATTAAGAGTATATGGTGCTGGGAGTTTGTCATTACGAGCTCCACAGCACCATAATGGCTACACTGAAAACTGAGAAGTTTGGTATCAAACTTCTCAGCGCATTAAACCCACACTGATGCCAGTATGGGATTTAATGAAAAATGCACACAGAGGGCATCTCAGAGATGCCCCCTGAAAATCATCCCACCTCTAGTGTCCCGACTGAGTGGCTGCTTAGGCTGCCACCACCAGACATGTTTCTGGACCCCTGGGTCGAGAGCCTGCTGCTCTCGGGGGCCTGAAACAATGCACATCCTGGGACGAGGTGCCAAGTCTCCTCCCCCAGGATGGGCAGGGTTCACGAAGGGGAAACTTCAAAGGCATGCCGCCATTGTGAGCTTCCCCAGACCACTTGCTGCTTTCAGCAACTGGTCTCCACTGATTCTACCCCCCACTTTAGGCGGGAGAACCGGCGGGAAAAACAAGTGAGGGAGAGAGGTGTGCCCACCTCTGCCAACTCCACCCCTCAGGTGGGGGAGGCGAGGTGAAGCACAACTCCGAGTCCCCGCCATCTTAAGGATGGGGGGACCCAACCAACCAGGGACAGGCTCCTGCCCCCCTCCCACTGAAGGGTGGCACAATAGGGGGTGTACCCACCCCAGGGAAGGGACCCATTGGTCCCTGCCCTCTACCTACCTGTAACGCCCCTAAATCTAGTATTTAGGGGGCACCCTGAACCTCTGGAGTTTGGTTATCTTAATCTTCCGCCAGACTGCATGAATATTATCAAAGAGGCTAGGCGCCCTACCACAAGAGCATGCTATGCAGCAAAGTGGAAGCGGTTTGTCATTTACTGTAACAACAATAAAATCAATCCGCTAGATGCTTCAGTTCAAAACATCATTTGCTATCTACTACAGCGTTCCAATTTAGCGTACACATCTATATGCTTACATCTTGCTGCAATAGCTGCATATCTACAAAACAGACAGCATTTGTCTTTTTATAGAGTGCCTACTATTAAAGCATTTATGGAAGGACTTAAGAGTCATTCCACCCAGACGTCCGCCTGCTCCAGTGTGGAATCTCAACCTAGTTCTTACAAGACTCATGGGTCCACCTTTTGAGCCATTGCACAAATGTGAACTACAATTTCTCACTGGAAGGTAGCCTTCCTCATAGCCATCACATCTCTGAGAAGAGTGGGTGAGCTTCTGGCACTAACCATAGAAGAGCCATTTTTACAAATACACCAAAACAAAGTGGTTCTAAGGACTAACCCCAAATTTTTACCTAAAGTAATTTCTGCCTTTCATATCAACCAATCTGTTGAGTTGCCTGTATTCTTCCCTCAACCAGATTCAGTGGCAGAACGTGCTCTTCACACCTTAGATGTCAAAAGAGCATTACTATACTAAATAGAACAAAAACCTTTCAGGAAAACCAAGCAACTTTTTGTTGCTTTTGCTCCACCACATAAAGGCAATCCAATATCAAAATCAAGTATTGCACGGTGGATAGTTAAGTGCACTCAAATATGCTACATTAAAGCTAAACGCACATTAACAATTCCCCCTAGAGCGCATTCTACACGCAAACTGGGGGCTTCTATGGCATTCTTAGGAAATATACCCATAGATGACATCTGCAGAGCTGCAACATGGTCTACACCACACACATTCACAAAACGCTATTGTGTAGATGTGTTAGCAAGACAGCAAGCTAGTGTGGGCCAGGCAGTTTTACGTACACTATTTCAGACTGCTGCAACAGCTACAGGTTAGCCACCGCTTTGGGAGATAACTGCTATGTAGTCTATGCACAAGCATATGATCTACAGCTCATATGCCTCGAACGGAAAATGCTACTTACCCAGTATGCATCTGTTCTTGGCATATAGAGCTGTAGAGTCATATGCGCCCACCTGCTTCCCCAAGTACCTTTACCTGTTGCAGTAATATCTTAATTAGATACTATATACATGGACATCTCTTTACTACTCTTACTAACTCCATCCTCACCCTTTACGGCAAAACAATCTAAGGATGGAGTCGATGCCCATGCGCACTATCACCGAAAGGAGGAGTCGCCTACCTCGTGACTGGAAAGACTTCTTCGAACAAAAACAAAGTGCAAACATCCGGACCCAACACTAGATGGCGATCTATGCACAAGCATCTGACTCTACAGCTCTATATGCCAAGAACAGATGCATACTGGGTAAGTAGCATTTTCCTTCCACTTACCTGTACCAAGTCCTGCTTGGTTCTAAAAAAACAAAATACAACAAAAGAAATACTTTTTATACAAACAATTGGTCTGAGTTCAGTCTTTAAGTGTGTGACATCCTTTCTTGCCCGAGTGCGTACAATAAATACTTAACACTACCATCTGATAAAGCCTTACTGCTCGCCCACACTATCACAAATGGAGATTAAGGTGTTATCTACTTTAGCCTCTGCCTACCTTTTTGAGATCCACTGGACACTGTGTACACTATACCTTACTTTGGTATAGTATATACAGAGCCAGCTTCCTACACCGTTCTCGACCTGATGGATGTGTACTTTCACATACTGTAGGAAGCTGGCTTTGTCTATACTACTCCCAGACGAACACAAAAATACGGCACAGCAGTTAGTTGAAGGGGGGAAACTAGTCTCTAACGCCTCAGTAAGATGTGCTTTAGATGCAGCCGACACTGCAGCTAGAGAAATCAATGCCAGCATTCTCCTTAGAAGGCATGCATGGCTTAGGATCTCTGGGTTTAAGCCTGAGGTTCAGCAATCCATTTTAAACACTCCCTTTGATAAGGAACACCGGTTTGGTCCTGTAGTCGACCAATTCTTAGAAAAGATGAAAAAGGACCCCCAAGTGGCAAAATCTATGGGAGTGCTCCAGTCCCCATCCAATAGAGGCTCCTTTCGCCGCTCATTTTACAGAGCAGAGTCAAAAACAACATCCTCAGACCCAAATGCTTCCTCTTACAAAGGCAACAATCAATCCTTTCACTCTAGAGGTTGTAGGAAAGTGGGTTTCTGTTGCAGTAACCCCCCCCCCCCACTTTTTGCCTGACTACTGATGCACTTTTACTTGGTGTGCCCTGGGTCCCTGCCAATCAGGTTCCCAGGGCCTGTGTTCTTTCCCCAAAACTAACCCAATTGGCATCTCTGGCCACATGTCAGCCCCTGGTAAATGGTACCACAGGTACCCAGGGCACTGTGACCAGAGAAGGCCTCTAAGGGCTGCAGCACTTATTGTGCCACCCTTAGAGGCCCTGTACCCTGACACTCCCACACTGCCTTTGCAGGCTGCGTGTCTTGGTGCAGAACAAAGTGAAGAGTCGACATGGCACACATCCCTGTGTGCCATGCCCACAAACCACTGCCCTGGCATACATCAGTCACCCCTCTAGCTGGGTGCCCTATGCCAGTGGTGAGGGTACAGGTGCATCAGCCCTGTACCCCTACAGTGCCCAAGTCCATTCCTGGGCACTGTAAGTGCAGTGCTGCCATTAAGAGTATATGGTGCTGGGAGTTTGTCATTACGAACTCCACAGCACCATGATGGCTACACTGAAGACTGGGAAGTTTGGTATCAAACTTCTCAGCACATTAAACCCACACTGATGCCAGTGTGGGATTTAATGTAAAATGCACCACAGAGGGCATCTTAGAGATGCCCCTGAAACTCGACCAACTTCTAGTGACCTGACTGAGTGGCTCCTTAGGCTGCCACCACCAGACATGTTTCTGGACCCCTGGGTCGAGAGCCTGCTGCTCTCGGGGGCCTGAAACAATGCACATCCTGGGATGAGGTGCCAAGCCTCCTCCCCCAGGATGGGCAGGGTTCACGAAGGAGAAGCTTCAAAGGCATGCCATGCCGCCTTTGTGAGCCTCTCCAGACCATTTGCTGCTTTCAGCAACTGGTCCCCACTGGATCTACCCCCCACTTTGGGCGGGAGAACCGGCGGGAAAAACAAGTGAGGAAGGGAGGTGTGCCCACCTCTGCCAACTCCACCCCTCAGGTGAGGGAGGCAAGGTGAAGCACAACCTCGGGTCCCCGCCATCTTGAGGATGGGGGGACCCAGCCAACCAGGGACAGGCTCCTGCCCCCCTCCCACTGGAGAGAGGCAGAATAGGGGGTGTACCCACCCAAGGGAAGGGACCCATTAGTCCCTGCCCTTTACCTACCTGTAACTCCTCTAAATCTAGTATCTAGGGGGCACCCTGAACCTTACTTCCTCAGATCCAGCAACAACAAGAAAAGAAGATGAGAAGAAGGACCGAAGAGCCGTGCAGAGCGAACAAGAGGACAACGCCCACTGACTTGGCCCCAGCCCTACAGGCCTGTCTCCCCTCGAACCTGCTCCTGCGAAATCCTGGTGTGTCCTGCAGCCAGCAACCTCAAAAACCCCGGAGGACGGGCCTGCCTTCACTTCAAATACTGAATCTCCCGTGAACACCGGACTTGTTAAAACTGCAGCTTCTGGCTCCGGCCGGACACTGCGAATCCAGCCCACTCTGCACCCGCCGAACCCGGCTCGAGTGGAAAAACACCACGAGGAGGTCACCCCGGCGATCCTGACCCGAGATCCGTCAACTCCTGACCTGCCTCAAGCCTCCAATCGACGCCTGCAGCCTCAATCCAGAGGATCCCCTCTACCGCGACCAGAGCGGGTAAGACTTTCCGACGCCCCAAGGCACCCCTGCACCCGACGCCCCACGGCCTTGTGTGCCCAAACCAACGGTGCCTAACTAACCCAAGACATCCCAACTTACCCCTCGAAGTGGTGGTTGCACCCAGAAGATCCTCGTCCCCGAGCCTGCAGTGTTTCTTCTAACCGGAGGCGCTCCATTGAAAACAAAAGGGCACCGATCTCAAAACAGCACCCTGCACCCGGCCGCCCTAGTGCCGCTGAGGGTGCACCTTTGGTGCTAATTTGGTTCCCAATTTGCCCTGACCTAAACCCTAGGAGCTTTGCTCCCACAACTCAGTGGTCTTCTTGCCAGCAGCCACCAACCGGAGACCCCCTATCCTCCATAGGATAACATTGGGCCTCAGCACTCTGCACCCGGTCGCCCTAGTGCCGCTGAGGGTGAAACAAAAGTGCATCACTGACCCTGGGGGACCCCTGAGTCTAACCCCAGAAGCTTAACTCCCACATTCGTTTACTTACCTGCAAACCGATAACCTATTTTTCCTCCATAGGATAACATTGACAATTTTTCTTCCAAAAAACGACCAAGTGTGGAGTTTTGAAAACTAAAGATATTCTTTAAAAAATCGTACAAATAACCAAAACGTGTTTTCTCACCTGTGTGCAGGAAATGTCCCAGTGTTGAATCCAGGCATCCATCACTGAGTTAGAAAAAGTAACGTAAAAGTAACTTGCCTGCAATTTACTGAAAAAGCCTATTCATTCCAATGTACTGTATTTGCTAAGTGTTGCATACTACTGCTCCCCTGTAAATCAAACAAAGTACAATTTCCATTGCATTTTCAAACTGTTCGACATTCAGTAACCTATTACTGTAAAGTATTTTATGTTTACCTGTGCCAGGTTTGGTTGGTTCTAAAATAAAACAATATATTTTTATACAAAAACAATTGACCTAGAGTTCAGTTCCTGAGTGTGTGAATTCATTTGCTGACTGAGTGTGTACATCAAATGGTTAACACTGTCCTCTGATACTGCTTTACTGCTCGACCAAGCTACCACAAGTAGAGAGTAAGGTTATATCTAACTTTAACCTCTGCCTACCTTTGGAGTCACCTGGACCCTATACACACTATACCTCATTTTGGTGTAGTATATATAGAGCCAGTTTCTTACATTGATGGATCAGCGGTGGGATATACAACTTGCATTTGTTGGACTACTTGGTTACCACCTGATCACACGACAGAACTCTTAAATTGCCTTTAGAATTCTGATTTTTTCAAATTGCCATTTTTTTACCAAACTACTAAAAGTCTTTAGGGCCTTGCTTAAGTCCCTTTAGAATTTTAGAAAATAAAACGTCACTGTAGTCGAGGGTAGAGGGGTTAGAACTTTTTTTTGTTAGAATGTCTCAAAAACAGAACCCAGCTACTAGTGAAGATAATAATGACACACAGGACATGGTTGAGGAGCTTGACCTCGCCCCTTACCTTCACTTGTCCTTCAAGGAAGTAAGGTCCTTATGTAAACTTAAAAACATAGCAATGGGCCCACATCCAACCAAACAAAAGCTCCAGGAGCTGTTGGCTGAGTATGCAAATGCCCACCCTTCTGAACATGGTGATGACCAGTCAGAGGGAGACGGAGGTAAGGAGGATGGAGATGGGTACCCACCTCCACCACTTCCTAGGGAAGAAAGGGACCATGTACCCTTAATTCCAAGAGTTAACCTCTGGGGACCTAGAGGCCACATAGGTGGCTCAGGTTCTGGTGGGGACATTGAGGACAGCCTCAATGAGGAGGACAGCCTTTTAGCAAGGCTGACCAAAAGACTGGATCTGGAGACCAGACTCCTGGCTCTAGAGGGAGAGAGAAAGGAGATGGGTTTAGCACCCATCAATGGTGGCAGCAATCTTAATAAGGATAAAGAGCAATCTTATGATCCTAAAATCCCCAAAGGGATTGTCCCTAAATTTGAGGAGGGTGATGACATCACTAAATGGTTCACAGCCTTTGAGAGGGCTTGTGACATGAGAAAGGTGAAGAAACCTCTCTGGGGGGCACTCCTGTGGGAACTGTTCTCTGGTAACTGCAGAGACAGGCTCCTGACCCTTCCTGGGCCAGATGCTGGGTCCTATGACCTCATGAAGAGAACTCTGATTGAGGGATTTGGACTCGCCACTGAGGAGTACAGAATTAGATTCAGGGGGGCTCACAAAACCAGTCCTGGATTGATTTTGTAGACTACTCCGTAAAGACACTGGATGGTTGGTTAACTGGACACAATGTGCATGACTTTACAATTTGTTTATGAAGGAACATATTTTAAGTAATTGCACGAATGAAAAGTTACATCAGCATTTGGTAGACCTAGGTCTAATTTCTCCCCAAGAATTGGGAAAGAAGGCAGACCACTGGGTCAAGACTAGGGTGACAAGGACAACCACTGGGGGTGACCAAAAGAAAGGTGTTACAAAACCTCCCCAGGGGAAAGGTGGTGAGAATCCCCAAGATAAAAAGTCTGAGTCTTCCAAAGGGCCCCAAAAACCTGCAGAGGGGGGTTGGTCCCAAAATACTCCCTATAATCCACAGCCCTATAGGGGGGGGGGAAGAACTTTGATCCTGCAAAGGCCTGGTGTAACAACTGTAAGAAGTTGGGACACTTAACTGGAGACAAGGCTTGCCCTAGCAAGAAGGCCCCTAGTCCTACAGCTACTCCTGGTGTAGCCAGTTCCCAGATGGGATCAGCAGTGTGCCCAGAGCAAATCAGGTTGCACACTGAAGCAGTTCTAGTTTCAGAAGGGGAAGTTGTTTGCCTCTGTAGCTGTGTGGCCACCCAACTTAAAGAAGTATTTACAATACCCTTGGATTAATGGAACTAGGATAGAGGCTCTGAGGGATACAGGTGCCAGTGTCACTATGGTGAGAGATGCACTGGTTTCCCCTGAGCAATACTTGATTGGGAGAACTTACCCAGTCACCAATGCTGACAGTGTTACTACTAACCATGCAATGGCTTATGGTGACAGACTTGGGGGGGGGGGGAGAAGGGGGGCGTTACTGGCCTGAAACAGGTAGTGGTCTCTCCAAAGCTACCAGCTGCATGTCTGCTTGGCAATGACCTGGAAACCTCAGCCTGGGCTGAGGTTGAACTAAAAACCCATGCAGCAATGCTGGATATCCCTGAATTGGTGTGTATAAAAACAAGAGCACAGAGCAAAACGCAGGATGAAAAAGTGTTGGAGCCTGAAAGTATAGCCCAACCTACCAAGAGAAAAGGCAAGAAGACTGGGGACCCAGCTTCTATTCAGCAAAAGGATCAGGACCCCTCTCCTCGGGGAGAGGACTTGGACACCCCGGAGGGAACTGAGCCTATGGAGCTTGACCCTTACCAGGTTGAACTCTTGGGGCCCAGGGGGACCCTCTAGAGAAGAGCTGTGCCAGGGGCAGCAAGACTGTCCCACTCTTGAAAGCCTGAGGCAGCAAGCTGTTTCAGAAGCAAAGGGAGTTGTCAGTGGTACCCACAGAGTCTATTGGGAAGAGGGATTACTGTACACTGAGGCAAGAGACCCCAATCCTGGAGCCACCAGGAGAGTGGTAGTGCCACAGAGGTACAGGGAGTTCCTCCTAACTTTAGCTCATGACATCCCCCTAGCTGGGCATCTGGGCCAAACCAAGACTTGGGAAAGGCTAGTTAGCCACTTTTACTGGCCCCAGATGCACCAAAAGGTGAAGGAGTTTGTCAGCTCCTGTGTTACCTGTCAAGCCAGTGGCAAGACAGGTGGCCACCCAAAGGCCCCCCTGATACCACTGCCTGTGGTGGGGGTTCCCTTTGAAAGGGTAGGTGTGGACATAGTGGGTCCACTTGAACCTCCCGCAGCCTCGGGGAACAAATTCATACTAGTGGTAGTGGATCATGCCACTAGGTATCCTGAATCAATTCCACTTAGGACTACTACAGCTCCTGCAGTAGCCAAGGCCCTCATTGGTGTCTTCACCAGGGTAGGGTTTCCTAAGGAGGTGGTTTCAGACAGAGGTTCTAACTTTGTCTGCTTACCTGAAACACATGTGGAAAGAGTGTGGAGTGCAGTACAGGTTTACTACACCCTATCACCCACAAACCAATGGCCTTGTTGAGAGATTGAACAAGACATTGAAAGGCATGATTATGGGGCTCCCTGAGAAACTCAAAAGGAGATGGGATGTCCTCTTACCATGTCTGCTTTTCGCTTACAGAGAAGTGCCACAGAAGGTAGTAGGTTTTTCCCCCTGTTTGGCCATCCTGTGAGGGGACCACTCTGTCTTGTAAAAGAGGGTTGGGAGAAGCCTCTCCAAGAACCCAAACAAGATATTGTGGACTATGTGCTTGGCCTAAGGTCCAGAATGGCTGAGTACATGGAGAAGGCATCCAAGAATCTTGAGGCCAGCCAGGAGTTTTAGAAGCACTGGTATGACCAAAAAGCTGCACTGGTTGAATTTCAGCCTGGGCAACAGGTGTGGGTTTTGGAGCCAGTGGCACCAAGGACACTCCAGGACAGATGGAGTGGCCCTTACCCTATCCTAGAGAAAAAGAGTGAGGTCACCTACTTAGTTGACCTGGGCACAAGCAGGACACCCAAAAGGGTTATCCATGTGAACCGCCTAAAGCTCTACAATGACTGGGCTGACATCACCATGCTGATGGGGACTGATGAGGGGCAGGAAGCAGAGAGTGAACCTCTCCCTGACCACCTCTCCTACAGCCCAAAAGATGGGTCAGTAGATGGAGTTGTCTTTTCAGACACCCTCTCTGCCCAACAGCAGACTGACTGCAAGCAAGTCTTGCAACAGTATGCTAAGCTCTTTTCCTTGTCCCCTGGTCTGACAAACTGGTGTACCCATGATGTGGACACTGGTGACAGTGCACCTGTCAAAAACAAGATCTATCGACAGTCAGACCAAGTCAAGGAAAGCATCAGAGCTGAGGTCAGCAAGATGCTGGAGTTGGGGGTTATTGAACCCTCTGAGAGCCCCTGGGCTAGCTCAGTCGTTCTGGTCCCCAAACCTCACCCACAGGATGGAAAGAGAGAAATGAGGTTTTGTGTGGATTACAGAGGGCTCAACTCTGTCACCAAGACAGATGCTCCCCCTATCCCAAGAGCAGATGAGTTGATAGATAAATTGGGTGCAGCCACATTCTTAAGTACCTTTGACTTAACTGCAGGGTACTGGCAGATTGGCATGGCACCAGGAGGAAAAGAGAAAACCGCATTCTCCACACCTGATGGGCACACCTGACGGGAACAGTTCACTGTTATGCCCTTTGGTTAAAAGAATGCCCCTGCCACCTTCCAGAGGTTGGTGAATCAAGGCCTTGCTGGGTTGGAGTCCTTTAGTGCAGCTTATCTTGATGATATTGCTGTCTTTAGCTCCACAAGGCAGGATCACCTGATCCACCTTGGGAAGGTTTTAAAAGCCCTGCAAACTGCAGGTCTAACTATCAAGGCATCCAAATGCCGGGCAGGGCACTGTGGTGTACTTGGGCCACCTTGTTGGTGGAGGCCAGGTACAACCCTTACAGCCCAAGATCCAGGCCATCCTGGACTGGGCAGCTCCAACAACCCAGACCCAAGTCACGGCATTCCTTGGCTTGACTGGGTACTACAGGAGGTTTGTGAAGGGATATGGGTCCATTGTGACTCCCCTCACAGAACTCCCCTCCAAGAAAATGCCCAAGAAGGTTAACTGGACAGTTAGTTGCCAAAAGGCTTTTGACACCCTGGAAGAAGCAATGTGCTCAGCACCAATTCTGAAGGCTCCAGATTATGCCAAACAGTTCATAGTGCAGACTGATGCCTCTGAGCTAGGGATAGGAGTGGTCCTATCCCAGACCAATGATGAAGGCCAAGACCAACCTGTTGCTTTTATAAGCAGAAGGCTTCTCCCCAGGGAGCAGCGTTGGAGTGCCATTGAGAGGGAGGCCTTTGCTGTGGTTTGGTCCCTGAAGAAGTTGAGACCATACTTGTTTGGTACTCACTTCCTAGTTCAAACTGATCACAGACCTCTCAGATGGCTAATGCAAATGAAAGGGGAAAATCCTAAACTGTTGAGGTGGTCCATCTCCCTACAGAGAATGGACTTTTTTTTTTCTTTTTTTTTTTTTTTCTTTTTTTTTTTGATTTTCACAACTTCTTATACAAAATACAATTACAGAAGCCAAAGGGGTATGGATGATAATGCAGTATTGGCATACATTACGACGTGATCAAATTTAACAACATACAAGACATACCTACAGGACATAACTTACTCGTGACTGTTACTGAAGAATGTGTGGGGGAAAAAAAATTAGACAGACTGACTTCATTACATACAGCACATGGCATACATAGTTACATAGCATCAGCTACACGTGGATCATGCTGAGTGGCAGAGCGCAAATATGTTAATAGGGGCTCCCATATGTCACTTGGACGTGAAGACGATGGCAGCTCCTCCGCATACAGGACCAAATTTTCTCTGCAAAGTGACAGATCTTTTAGCCACTGTTCCACTTTGGGGCTCAGTGTACTGTCCCATACCATCGACACCCGTCGCTTGGCAATAAGCGGTGCTACTCGCACCAACCTGCCCATGGCACCTTTTATGAAGGGAACGAACCCCAGCAAGCATATCTGTGGAGAGCACTGTAGCGTAAGCCCAGTAATCTTTGATAGGATGGTAATCACTGCAGTCCAGTATTCCGACACCCGTCCACATGTCCAGGCTAAGTGCAAGAAGTCCGCCCCCAAAGTTCCACAACGCTTACAAGCATCTGTGTCCCGGAACCCATATTTAACAAGCTTGTGTGGGGTGTAATAAACCTGGTGTAGGTATTTAAAATGTATGATACAGAGATTTCCGTTCGAGGTGAGGGCGCCAGTGAACCGGCAGCAGACTTCCCATTCCTTCTGCGTGAGTGGGGGATCGAGACAGGCATTCCAAGTGTCGAGGCTCCTGTTACAGTTGAGGGGCCCGTCTTCCCGTGCAGCGCGATACAACTTGGTGACTAGCTTATGGCGGGTAGGGGCAGTGAGAAGTGTACGTAACGCCATTGACTCGGGTGGCTCTGAGGGGAATGTAGGGTAGTGGATCTGCAACGCCTTTTTTAATCTATGCATGTAGAACACAAAGAGCGGTGTCTTATTCTGAATGTAATTCATGTCAGTGGGGGTCATAAAAATGCCTTCCGGAAATAAGTCTTGTAGCTTGGTTATGCCCACTTGCTCTAGTGTACACAGTGCTCCCTGCTCATGTGTTACAGATACGCTCGAGTGATGAGCTACCGGTAAGAGTGGAGAGTACAATGGTAGTTTTCCTGCCTCTCGACCCAACTCCTGCCAGGCGGCGATCGTAGTGTTAATGGGGCTGAACGTGTTTCGAGGTGAGGTCCTATGATTGTGAGTTAACAAGGAGCTCAGTGGGATGGGGTGTGCCTCCCAGTGTTCTACGGCTACATGAGGGACAAACTCATGCGAGGAGAACCAGAAATGTGCGTATTGTGCTTGTGCGCACAGGTAGTAGAGATAAAAATCAGGTACATTAAAACCTCCATGTTTGTAGTCCAATGTGAGAGTATCCCAACGCACCCGCGCCTGACGGCCACCCCAAATGAGGCGAAGCAGCAATGTGCACAGAGTTTTAAAAAATTGTTGCGTGAGTTTAATTGGTATGTTACTGAAAAAATATAAAAATTTGGGTAACACCACCATTTTGACCAATGCGATACGGTCTGCAAGCGAGAGCGGGAGTTTTACCCATCTATCCACTTGTTGTTCCAGTATCGCTGTAGCTGCCCCGTAATTTTCACGGATAACAACCTCTGGATTTCGGTTAATCCACACCCCCAGGTATTTTACCGAGCCTGTGGTCCACACCAAAGGGAAGTCGAGTTCATGTGGGACAGTGCTCTGTCAGTGGCATCACTACAGATTTAGACCAGTTAATATTCAGGCCAGAAAACCGGGCGAAACGAATATATTCACGGATAACAGGTGCTAAGTAAGTGCCTGGCTCCCGCACAAAAAGCAGCATATCGTCTGCATAGAGTGATATAATCACAGGCCGGTGTAAAAAGTTAAGAGCCGCGCATTTATGAGATTGTCTAATAATGCAGGCTAGGGGCTCCAGTGTCAGAGCAAATAACAGCGGTGAGAGCGGGCACCCCTGCCGAGTGCCCCTAGTGATTTGTATCGGGTCCGATGTGTATCCCTCCACCCGCACCCGCGCCGTTGGTCTAGCATACAAGAGACGCACCCAGTTAATAAAAAGTGGTGAAAAGCCCATTCTCTGCAAAACATAAAAAGATAACCCCATTCTATAGAATCGAATGCCTTTGCAGCGTCAAGCATGATCGCCGCAGCCGGTAACTCAGGATTGAGAGTATGGAGTGTGGCAAACAACGTCCGCAAATTATAAGAGGTAGAGCGCTCTGGAATAAAGCCCGATTGGTCAGGCAGGACCAGATGCTGCATGAGTGGCCGGAGGCGAGTAGCCAGAATCTTCGCTAATATTTTTACATCTATATTGATGAGTGACAGGGGTCTGTAGGACTCGCAACTAGTGGGGGATTTATCTTTCTTGAGTAGCGTTATTATTAGTGCCTCTCGAAGTGACGGCGGCAGCACGCCCACATCATACGCTTCAGCGTACATTTCTAGTAAATAAGGGGAGAGTTCTTCAACATAGGCCTTGTAGAATTCACATGTAAAGCCATCGGGGCCCGGCGCTTTTTTATTGGGTAACGTTTTTATCGCCAGTTGGATATCTTCCACCGTGATTGGTTGGTTTAGATAGTCCCTCTGACCGTCCGATAGCCAAGCGATAGCTGTCTGCGAGAGGTATTTATCAAGATCGGCACCATCGGTCTCACCTTGGGAGGTGTACAGTGTCTCATAAAAACGCCGAAACTGATTTGCTATGTCTGGAATACTGTGGTAGTCTTGGCCCGTCTCATCGGTGACTTTAGTTATTATCTCTCTCTCCAATCGGTATTTAATCTTGTTAGCCAAATGATGTCCCGGCCTGCCACCCTCTCCATAGGCACGTGCTCTATGGCGTTTCGATATATACTTCATCTCAATCTCCGCCAGAGCTGCATGTTCCACAACAGCCTCTTTAAGGGAAGCCAGTGTTGACTCATCAGGCACGGCTTCATATTCCTGTTCTAGTTTTTTAAGCGTGGTCTCAAGCCTAGACAGTTGTCCTCTCAAATCTTTTAATATACCGGCTGTTGTGCTGATGCAGGTGCCCCGAATAGTGGCTTTAAACCCCTCCCAAAGCACCCCAGCGCTATCAACTGACCCCTTATTATGATCGAAGTATTGTGTTATGGCTTCTCGGATCGTCTCCACGTAGACCGGGTCCAGCAGCGCTTCAGATCTAAAACGCCACGTGAAGGCCCTAGGGACAGACAGCGGGACAGAGAAGTCAAGGCGGACAGGACAGTGATCCGAAAGTGTACGCGGTAACCCAGCCACTTCTGTCACCCAGCCCACTGCCTCCCCACTCATCAACCAGTAATCGAGACGAGACCAGCTTCCATGTGCAGTGGAGATATGTGTGCCCTCCAGTGTATCAGGATTTCTATGGCGCCAGACATCCAGCAATCCCAAGTTTTCCATTCCATCATTAATTGCACGCGCTGCCCCTGGAGAGTGACCCTCCCTTCCACTTGACTTATCCTTAGTGGGATCCAAATGTGTGTTAAGGTCTCCGCCCCAGATAATGATAGCATCCGGGAGTGCACGGAGAACAGCAAAAATGCTCTCATATAATGTAGGGTCATCAATGTTTGGACCATAGGTATTAACAATAGTAACAAGCGTACCTATCAGCTTCCCATGTAGAATAGCATATCGCCCTGCTGTGTCTGTGTGAGTTTGTATTGCAGTGAATGGGAGACCGCGTTTGACCAGGGTGAGGACACCTCGGCTATATGAAGAATATGAGGAAGCAATACGATATCCAGCCCAGCGAGTTCCCACTAGCCTATCCGTTGTGTGTTAGATGCGTCTCTTGTATAAGGGCAATGCCAATACCATGGCGATCCAAATGCGCCAGCACTTGTCGAATCTTTTTTGGCGAATTGAGCCCTGTACGTTCCATGTTAAACAGGAGATGGACATCACATTACTATGAACAGTTGCAATAAATTATATCTGAGACGCACTTAGCCCAGCTCATCAGAATGCCTATCCACACTATTACACAAATATTGCCATGGCTGTTTGCACGAACATACGTGCCTCTGTTAAAGGATTTAGAAACTAAATCAGTCACGATAACAATCCCTACCACACCCCCCACCCACTTTAGCGACCCCCAACATGCCAAAGCCTTCCCGAACCTCCCACAACAATTCCCACATGTAAGACCATGGGAGAAGCCAGTTACGGGGAACACCCATGAGGGGGGCGCCTGAGCACAATAACACTCCCAATGAGAACAGGAGGTGGCCAAGCCATCATTAGTATATCCACATGCTAACTGTTACATCGTCATGCTGGATCAAAGCCACTAGCACAAGGTAAATATGTTCACCAAACATCAGCGACAGCATCGGAGCAGTGCTGTCAATTAATGACTCATTTTTATGTAAAGCCAACGTGGCAGCACGGTCAACGGACACAATGCAGCTCAGTGCTAACACAATAAACCAGCAATAACATCGGAGCAGTGCTTTTCAATTAATATCACATCGTTGTGTAGAGTCAGCGCGGCAGCATGGTCAACAGACCCAATTGCATCTCAATGATAACACAATAAACCAGCAATAATATCGGAGCAGTGCGCTTCAATTAATATCCCATCGTTGTGTAAAGTCAGCGTGGCAGTATGGTTAATGGATATAATGCAGCTCAGGAATAACTCCTTGAACCAGGCTGAGACACTCTTTGCGGATACTGGACAATATCATTCATTCTGCAATTCACTACTTCCTCCAGCGTCTGGCCCCGCACCAGCGGTGGAGGAGTTACTGCGCCGTGTAATGTTTTTAGCAAAAGTCATCGCCATCTTCGGGCAGGTGAAAATCTTGTACTTTCCATTGTCTTCTATGCGCAGTCTTGCGGGGTATAGCATAGCATAAGGTACTTTCGCTGCGATGAGAAGTTTCTTTACAGGTTGGTACTCTCTCCGAGCCTCTTGAACTGCCATCGTGAAATCAGGGTAAAAGGCTAAACTGTTCCCTTGGTGCATTATGGAGCCCTTTTCACGCGCCAGCCGGAGCACAGTGTCCCGATCTCTATAATTCAGAAGGCGGGCAATGATGGGACGTGGAGGCGCACCAGGAGGTGGGCGGGCAGCCAGTGAACGATGTGCACGCTCCACTATCAGGACCTGCGACAACTGTTCAGCCCCAAAGACCTCTCGGAGAAGATTTTCCACACAAGTTTCTAACCGACCTGTATTGGTGGATTCGGGTAGGCCCGTAATGCGCACATTGTTGCGGCGCGACCTAGCTTCCAAGTCTTCATTGCGGGCCTGTATGACTGCCAGCACCTTTTCCATGGAGGCCGCTTTGTCAGTAACCTGTTATAGACCGTCCTCTGCGTCTGATATGCGGGTCTCCGCTTCCCCCAAGCGTTGCGCATGCTTATCCAGTTTTGCGGACATGTGGTCCATGCGTGTATTCAGATTATCTATCTTTCCATCTATGGTGTGAAGACTTGCCTGAACCGCTAGAAGAGTTTTCCCAATACTTGTGAGAGGGTCGATGGGAGCGTCCGCCTCAGAGTCGGAGGCAGCATGTTGAGAAGCCCGGCTAGTCTTGCGTGGCTCAAATGTGAGTCGCGGCTGACTGCGTTCGGATTTACCCATGATGTTGTCGCAGCAAAGAGTGGTCGGAGCAAGGCCCGGACCGGAGAAAAAGAGGGGAGTCTTTCTTTGTCCGACGGTATGTCATAGAGGTCCAAGGAGATGTCGAGGTGAGGGAATGCTGCGCGGATTTCACCACAGCTTATTGTAATTGTGCGCCCAGATTTCAACTGATGTCACTAGCCAGGTCCGCCGGCAGAGTGTAAAGCCAGACATCAACCGGGCCAACAGGAGAAATATAAACCTGTACTTAGTCGGAAGAGAGGTGTAGCTTCACAATGGAGGAGACAACATACGCCTTACAATCCGATGGGAGGTTGATTTTCAAAGTCTCTCTTTGTCCGTTGGTGTGCCTCAGAGGCCCACGGAGACGCCGAGGTAAAGGAGTGCTGTGCCGATCTCAGCACAACTTACTGTCGTTATGCACCCGGCTCTCCACCGATGGCGCCAGCCAGGTCCGCCGGCAGTGTATAAAGCCAGATAGTAACCGGGCCAACCGTAACAATATAGGCCTGTACGGAAGCAGAGGAGAGGCCCAGCTGCACAATAGAGGAAACAGCGCAGCACCACACGCCTGTCAATCCGATGAGAGGCTGAGGCCCACCGCGAGTCTATAACCACCTACGGGACTCCAAAATGGGTCTCACTTTATCATTAGTCCACATCAGCCTTGGCGAGGGAGAAGTAGATCCGCACCGGAGCAGCACCTTTCCGCAAGGGCGAACCACAACTGCACCGGATATATTCCACGCTCAACAGCAGCCCATTGAAGGCATTTGTGTCAACAGCCCGCAAACTGCTGCATTTTCCCTTCTGTTAATGGCGCCACTGCCCGCTTCAGGGAACCACTCCGTGGCAGCAACAGGCAGCGAGCACCGGCACCCAGCAGGAGGACTCCCAATCACCAACGATCGTCCCACCACACAGCAGACAGGTGGGGCCGCCGCACCAACACCCGAGGAGCCACTACCCAGCCCTGCAGCGCCGAATCTAGGCCGCCCGCCAGAGGCCCCGGCTCACAGCCGCAATCGGCAGCTGGCAACACCGCCGTCCGCAGCCTCGCACCGGCAGGACGCGAGGCCGGCGAGTCGAGGGCGGCCTTCTCCTCCAGCCCGATTACACGTGGCGGCAGGATCGTACCGGCCCTCAGCCCGCGCCCCACGGTCCCCCGATCCCAGGTCTAACAGCACGGCGCCCCAGCCCCCACAGCAAGCGCAGCCCCAAGCCGGCGCCTCCGCGGCCCACCCCAGATCTCACCGCATAGACTGGATGCAGTCCGCCATGTTGTCGCCGCAGGCCCGGAACCTCTCTCGCCTCCGATCCGTTGTCCAGTCAGCTCCGCCAGTTGCAGTTTCTGGCCGTGCTGTCGCTGATTGCCCTCAATGTCTTGTATTTCGCCGATATGGCCGTAAAAAATGCAGATGATGCAGGATTATGACAGGATATTGGGCTTGGCCGGCGGAGCTGCTCTACAGAGCGGCCATCTTGCCGTGCGCTGGGGGGGAATGGACTTTGAAGTGGAACACAGACCTTGGACTGCCCATGCCAATGCAGATGGACTTTCCAGGTTCTTCCACTTATACAATGAAGACTGTCTAGGGAAAGGTTAGTCTCCTCATCTTTCGTTTGGGGGGTTGTGTGAGAAAGTGCCCTCTTTCTGCATGGTATGCCCCCACTTTTTGCTGAATTGCTGATGTTCTTTGACTGAGTGTGCCCTGGGCTCCTGCAAATCAGGTGCCCAGGGCCTATGTTCCTTCCCTAAAACTGCATTGAAGCCTAAACCCAATTGGCATCTCTGGCCACATGTCAGCCCCTGGTAAATGGTACCACAGGTACCCAGGGCACTGTGACCAGAGAAGGCCTCTAAGGGCTGCAGCACTTATTGTGCACCCTTAGAGGTCCTGTACCCTGACACTCACACACTGCCTTTGCAGGCTGCGTGTCTTGGTGCAGAACAAAGTGAAGAGTCGACATGGCACACATCCCTGTGTGCCATGCCCACAAACCACTGCCCTGGCATACATCAGTCACCCCTCTAGCTGGGTGCCCTATGCCAGTGGTGAGGGTACAGGTGCATGAGCCCTGTACCCTACAGTGCCCAAGTCCATTCCTGGGCACTGTAAGTGCAGTGCTGCCATTAAGAGTATATGGTGCTAGGAGTTTGTCATTACGAACTCCACAGCACCATAATGGCTACACTGAAGACTGGGAAGTTTGGTATCAAACTTCTCAGCACATTAAACCCACACTGATGCCAGTGTGGGATTTAATGTAAAATGCACCACAGAGGGCATCTTAGAGATGCCCCCTGAAACTCGACCAACTTCTAGTGACCTGACTGAGTGGCTGCTTAGGCTGCCACCACCAGACATGTTTCTGGACCCCTGGGTCGAGAGCCTGCTGCTCTTGGGGTCCTGAAACAATGCACATCCTGGGATGAGGTGCCAAGCCTCCTCCCCCAGGATGGGCAGGGTTCACGAAGGAGAAGCTTCAAAGGCATGCCGCCTTTGTGAGCCTCTCCAGACCATTTGCTGCTTTCAGCAACTGGTCCCCACTGGTTCTACCCCCCACTTTGGGCGGGAGAGCCGGCGGGAAAAACAAGTGAGGAAGGGAGGTGTGCCCACCTCTGCCAACTCCACCCCTCGGGTGGGGGAGGCGAGGTGAAGCACAGCCTCGAGTCCCCGCCATCTTGAGGATGGGGGACTCAGTCAACCAGGGACAGGCTCCTGCCCCCTCCCACTGGAGAGTGGCAGATTAGGGGGTGTACCCACCCCAGGGAAGGAACCCATTGGTCCCTGCCCTTTACCTACCTGTAACGCCCCTAAATCTAGTATTTAGGGGGCACCCTGAACCTTGCTTCCTCGGATCCAGCCAAGAAACCAGAAGAAAAGGAGGACCGAAGAGCCGTGCAGAGCTAACAAGAGGACGACGCCCACTGACTTGGCCCCAGCCCTACAGGCCTGTCTCCCCTCGAACCTGCTCCTGCGAAATCCCGGTGTGTCCTGCAGCCTCAAAAACCCCAGAGGACCTGCCTGCCTTCACTTCAAGGACTGAATCTCCCGTGAACACCGGACTTGTTCAAACTGCAGCTTCTGGCTCCGGCCGGACACTGCGAATCCAGCCCACTCTGCACCCGCCGAACCCGGCCCGAGCTTGAGTGGAAAAACACCACGAGGAGGTCACCCCGGCGATCCTGACCTGAGATCCGGCGACTCCTGACCTGCCTCACGCCTCCAATCGACGCCTGCAGCCTCAATCCAGAGGATCCCCTCTACAGCGACCAGAGCGGGTAAGACTTACCGACGTCCCAAGGCACCCTTGCACCCGACGCCCCACGGCCTTGTGTTTCCAAACCAACGGTGCCCAACCAACCCAAGACATCCCAACTTACCCCTCGAAGTGGTGGACGCACCCAGAAAATCCTCGTCCCCGAGCCTGCAGTGTTTCTTCTAACCGGAGGCGCTCCATTGAAAACAGGGCACCCAACCTCAAAACAGCACCCTGCACCCAGCCGCCCTAGTGCTGCTGAGGGTGCACCTTTGGTGCTAATTTGGTTCCCAATTTGCCCTGACCTAAACCCTAGGAGCTTTGCTCCCACAACCCAGTGGCCTGCTTGCCAGCAGCCACCAACCGGAGACCCCCTTTCCTCCATAGGATAACATTGGGCCTCAACACTCTGCACCCGGCCGCCCTAGTGCCGCTGAGGGTGAAACAAAAGTGCATCACTGACCCTGGGGGACCCCTGAGTCTAACCCCAGAACCTTAACTCCAACAGTCGTTTACTCACCTGCAAACCGATAACCTATTTTTCTTCCATAGGATAACATTGACAATTTTTCTTCCAAAAAACAACTTTGTGGAGTTTTGAAAACTAAATATATTCTTTAAAAATCGTACAAATAACCAAAACGTGTTTTCTCACCTGTTTGCAGGAAATGTCCCAGTGCTGAATCCAGGCATCCAGCACTGAGTTAGAAAAAAGTAACGTAAAAGTAACTTACCTGCAATTAACTGACAAAGCCTATTCATTTCAATGTACTGCTCCAAAAAGTTTCTACGTGTGGAGTTTTGAAATCTGAAAATATTCTTTAAAAATCGCACGAATAACAAGAAAGCATTTACTCACCTGTTTTCAGGAAATGTCCCGGTGCTGAATCCAGGCATCCAGCACTGAGTTAGAAAAAGTAACGTAAAAGTAACTTGCATGCAATTTACTGAAAAAGCCTATTCATTCCAATGTACTGTATTTGCTAAGTGTTGCATACTACTGCTCCCCTGTAAATCAAACAAAGTACAATTTCCATTGCATTTTCAAACTGTTCGACATTCAGTAACTTATTACTGTAAAGTATTTTATGCTTACCTGAGCCAGGCTTGCTTGGTTCTAAAATAAAACAATATATTTTTATACAAAAACAATTGGCCTAGAGTTCAGTTCTTGAGTGTGTGAATTCATTTGCTGACTGAGTGTGTACATCAAATGCTTAACACTGTCCTCTGATACTGCCTTACTGCTCGACCAAGCTACCACAAGTAGAGAGTAAGGTTCTATCTAACTTTAACCTCTGCCTACCTTTGGTGTCACCTGGACCCTATACACACTATACCTCATTTTGGTGTAGTATATATACAGCCAGTTTTGCAGCGTGAATCTTTCTGGATTCACTATGCTGTGCATTATTCCGCGGTCTAGTGGTTGGGTTCCTGAATCGTAGTCTCTTTTTTTTTTTTTTTTTTTTGGTGTAGCCCAGGTGGGCGTCGACGCCCCACCATTTGGTGTCCTCCCAGGACGTCGGCGCGCTTCCTCCGGAAGCTCCCACCCTTGGGCGCCATCTTCAGATTCTTTTTTCCGCCGTTGGGTCTGGATCGTCGTGAGAAGCTCCAGAGTTGGAAAAGGAGAGAAGAAGTAAGAAAAAGCAGAAAGAACCGAGAAAAATTGGAGATCTTCAGCAGATGATAATTAACATACTACCGGGACGACGAAGTCGGTGAGAAATAGAAGAAACTTCGACGTCCAAAGGAGAATGCGCACACAGGGGGCTCCCTGAGCGCTGGAATGGACAAGACACCATTCAAATTCTGTCGTAACGGCCACCACAAGTTCGCGCAGAAAGACCAGCATCCAGTTTGCAACCTCTGCTTGCCAATCGACCATCAAAGCGCCGACTGCAACGCCTGCTCGGCATTCGCCACCAAGACCCTCAGGGTCAGGGAAAGACAGAGGAGAGCAAACTACAACATGCAGGGCCAAGGGCCACCCCCCTCGCTGTGGGACCTGGGACTCTCCAGTGGGGAAGAGGACAACGTCGCCGAGGGACCAGAGGACTGCACGGTCGTAGAGACCGATAACACGTCGAGGAAGAAGGTAAGAGACGTCGACCCCGAAAACCCCGACAGACTCTCGAAAGTCTGAGCCAAAGTCCACGAAAGGAGCACCGGCGTCGAAGCACTCGACGACCACAGCTGCGTCCACGGACAAACAGCCCAGCGGATCCTTCGAAAAGGACTCCCGGTCGGCGAAAGCTCTAGATACACCAAGGTCGTCGAAGCACGGTTCCCAGAAGCCGCACCCGAAAGCGAAAGAGCAAAAGGTAACTTCAACGTCCACGTCCGCGACCTCGAAGAGAACAGCCGAAACTCTCGACACCGAAGAATCTGCAGACATGGAGAGGAAGAAGAGGCTCGAGGCCAAAATGGCCTGTATCCTCCAAAGGAAGAAGGACTTCGACGAACGGATGAGTAGATACTCCATCCCTTCGAAGCCCTCAACGGTTGTCGAAGCAGAGGCACAAGAGGAGTTCGACAGCACCGAGCCGCCCAAAACCCCCGAACCATCGGAGCAACAGGACGATGAGGGCCTGTTCTATTATACAGAGGGTGATGACGACCAGCAATCGCACTTCGGCTCGACACCCTCGGAGGCTCAAGACCTGGAATGGCAGGATCTCGATGCCGAAAACCCGGAGGAGGCCTTGGAAACGTATCCGTCGAGGCCTTCGCCGCCGGACGACATAGGAATTTATAACATGGTCGTCAGGAACGCAGCTGCCACCTACAGAGTGGAAATGGAGGAGGAAAAGCCAAAAGCCTGTTTTCTCCTGGAAACACTGCTGCCAACACAAACTAGGAGCCAATTCCTTCCTATGCTCCCTAGTGTGCTAGACCAAGGCAGGGAAGCTTTCAAGGAGCCTTCTACCTGCAGATCTGTCACCCCCAGGGCTGAGAAAAAATACAAACACTCTTCCAAAGACCCACCATACATCCAGGGATCTGTACCGGCTGATTCCATCATAACAGCAACAGCCAGGAAGAGGGCCAACGTTCCCACAAACTCCGGACCGCCTCCAGACAAGGAGAGCAAGAGGATAGACCTCACAGGGAGGAAAATCGAAAGGAATGCGGCAATACATTGGCGCATTGCCAACTCCAATGCCCTTATAAATAGGCACGCCTACCAGCACTGGGAAGAAGTTGGGCAGTTGCTCAAACTGCTCCCCACCGAACAACAGCAAAGAGCGGCACACCTCGTAGAGGAGGGGAAAAACATGGCCAACACCTGCCTGAAGTCGGCCCTGGACGCAGCTGATACATCAAGCAGGCTGATGATGATCGGGGTAACAGAGAGAAGACGTGCCTGGCTCAGGATCTCTGGGTTCAAGCCAGAGGTGCAAAACAACATCCTGAAGTTGCCCTTCGACGGGAAAAAGCTGTTCGGCACGCCCGTGGACGAGACGCGGACGCAGCTCAAAAAAGACAACGAAACTGCAAGGTCCATGGGAGCACTGCAGTTCAGGGGTATGAGAAGGGGCACCCCCTCACGAAGACCGAATGGCAGAGGTGGGAACCAGCCAGGAACATCGCACCAGGCCTTCCAGCAAACATTTCAGGGAAGCAGCCAGGCGCAACAGGGTCAGCAGCAACAAGGCTGGCAGAACCAACAAAGTGGCCAGTCCTTTCGAAGCCGACCAAACGGACGAGGCCATACAAGAAGAGGCGGCCAGCAACCCGCCCCCAATTGACTTAACAATACAAAACGTGCCCGCACTCCCAACATCTCCAGTGGCGCGGCACAACAAAAGACACGGACAAGACTTACAAATTTACCATCATACAACGCCCGTAGGAGGCAGACTAAAACACTTCTCCCAGGAGTGGGAGAAGATAACCGACAAGTGGATACTCAACATCATACAGTTCGGCTACTGCATAGAACTGGTAAGGAAGCCACCAAACAGGAGGCCGGCAAACAAAAGACGCTCAACAGAAGAGCTGTCACTACTGTGGCAGGAAGCACAAGAACTCCTCCACAAACAGGCTATAGAAAGAGTGCCATACAGAGAAAAGGGCACAGGAGTGTCCTCCAACTACTTCCTCGTACCAAAGGTAGACAAAACATTAAGGCCCATACTGGACCTACGGTTCCTAAACAAATACGTAAAAACTCAAAAGTTCAAGATGACGTCCTTGCAGGAGGTCATACCTCAAATAAGGCACAGGGATTTTATGGCCACAATAGACCTCAAGGATGCCTACCTACACATCCCTATGAACCAAAAACACAAGCATCTGCTCAGATTTACCATCAGCAAGATGCACTACCAGTTCACGGCCCTAGCCTTCAGCCTAAAATCAGCGCCAAGAGTATTCACCAAATGCCTAGCTGCCGTAGCAGCGCATCTGCGAAGACAGGGAATACACGTATACCCCTACCTAGACGACTGGTTGGTAAAGGCAAACTCATACAACCAGTGCAAACTATATGCTCAGCAGGTCACACAAACGCTGACAAAACTGGGCTTCTCCATACACGAGGAGAAGTCATCGCTGGAACCAGAACAAGTGAAGATCTTCCTGGGTGCGAGAATCCACACCATTCAAGGAAGACTGTTCCCCAGCGAGAAGAGGACCCTCGCACTACTGAAGGAGACTCGCCACTACCGGAAGGGGCAACGTCTGACAGTGAGCAAACTCATGGGCATGATGGCATCATGCATACACTTAGTCCCCAATATTCGGCTACACATGAGACCATTCCAGGAATGGCTGCAACAGCAGTGGTCACAGGCAACGGGGAGTTGGGAAGATCTAGTGGTTGTAACGCACGCAGTGCAGGAAGAGATAGCATGGTGGAACAGGGACAACATAACAAGGGGAAAACAGTTCACACCACCAACTCCAACAGTGACCATCACAACAGACGCATCCCAAATGGGGTGGGGAGCGCACATGAAACTGCTCAAAGTGAGGGGTTTATGGACGCAAACCGATGCCGTCAAACACATCAACTACCTAGAACTCAAGACCGTATTCCTTGCCCTCAAAGCATTCCAGAAACAGCTGTACGGCCAAAGGGTGTTAGTACAAACAGACAACACAACAACGATGTTCTACATCAACAAGAAGGGAGGAACATAGTCTGTGGCGCTGTCAGATCTAGCGCAACAAATATGGAAATGGGCTATCCCATTACAAATAGACCTACTGGCAATACATCTGCCGGGGAAGGACAATGTGGAAGCAGACAGACTGAGCAGACAAACGTCGACCTCACACGAGTGGGAGCTCAACGCTCAGGAGACGCAAAAACTATTCAAAAAGTGGGGAACACCACAACTAGACCTGTTTGCAACACACCAGAATGCAAAATGCCAATACTTCGCATCCAGGCAACCAGGACATCAATCCCAGGGAAATGCCCTATGGATGAGCTGGTCAAAGACATTTGCATACGCTTTTCCACCGATACCGCTGATGCACAAAGTGCTCAGCAAGTGCAGAACAAGCAACATGACACTAATTCTAGTGGCACCTCAGTGGGCCAGGCAGTCCTGGTTCTCACAGATCGTGGAAATGGCACAGGAACCACCGCACAGGTTCCCAAAAAGAAGGGACCTGCTCTCGATGGAACACGGAAGAGTACTCCATCCAGAACCAGAGAGCCTCAGCCTAGCAGCATGGCTCCTGAAGACCTAGAGTTCGCCCACCTCAAGCTTCCGCAAAGCACGCTAGCGGTACTGCGAGAAGCAAGGAGGCCCACCACAAGGAAATGCTATGCAGCGAAATGGAAGAGATTCACTGAGTGGTGCATCAAGGAGAGGCTCCAAAATAGAATCACCAGAGAGTCAACTGTGCTAAGATACTTAACACACTTACTAAAGAGTAACCTGAGCTGCACATCACTAAGGGTGCACCTGGCAGCAATAGTAGCCTATATAAGAGGAGAAACGGGGAAAAGCTACTTTACATCTCAAGTGGTAAAAAGATTCCTAGAGGGAGCCAAAAGAATAGCCCCGCCAAAGAGGATGCCGCCGCCGGCATGGAACCTCAACGTGGTTTTAACGCAGCTTATGAAAGCACCATTCGAACCTATTCACAAGGCCTCGCTTCATATGCTCACCATAAAAACAGCATTCCTGGTAGCGATTACCTCACTCCGAAGGGTGAGCGAGTTGCAGGCACTCACACTACAAGAACCCTACATTCAAATTCACAATGACAGGGTGGTAATGAGGACTGACCCACACTTCATGCCTAAGGTGGTGTCCAAGTTCCATATAAGCCAAACAATACAAATTCCCAGTTTCTTCCAAAAACCATCCACCAGCGCAGAAGGGCGCTGCACACGCTGGACGCCAGAAGGGCAGTAATGCACTACATTGAAAGGACTAAAGGTTGTAGGAAGACAAAGCAATTCTTTGTGTCCTTCGCAAGCAGTTTCCTGGGCAGGCCAGTAACAAAAATACCATTGCACGATGGATCGCACAAGCAATTCAATACTGCCACAAACAAGCAGGCCAGGAGCTACAAGGGGCAGCTCAGGCTCACTCAACCAGGAAAAAGGGAGCAACAATCGCCTGCCTGGCAAACACACCTATCCAAGAAAATTTGCCTGGCGGCAACATGGGCTTCAGTGCACACATTCACTAAGCACTACTGCGTGGATATACAGATGAACAAAGAAGCACAAGTAGGTCAAAGTGCTTCAACATATATTCAACAACCAACGCTCATCTTCCACCCAGCCGCCACAAACATAGTAAACCGCTGCAAAGTCTATGCACAGCATAGTGAATCCAGAAAGATTCATGCTGCAAAACTAATAGTTTCTTACCTGTCGGTGTAGGTTTGCAGCTTGAAGACTTTCTGGATTCACTAGCGAACCCACCCGCCTCCACCAGAAAGATTAGACAGGCGGAAAATGGGGATAACAAAAACTTCAAAAAACCATCAAAGGTAACAAGATAAACAAGGAAAAACACAAGACAAAAAAAAGAATCCGAAGATGGCGCCCAAGGGTGGGAGCTTCCGGAGGAAGCGCGCCGACGTCACGGGAGGACACCAAATGGTGGGGCGTCGACGCCCACCTGGGCTACACCAAAAAAAAAAAGAGACTACGATTCCGGACCCAACCACTAGACCGCGGAATAATGCACAGCATAGTGAATCCAGAAAGTCTTCAAGCTGCAAAACTACACCGACAGGTAAGAAACTATTCGTTTCTTACATTTGGTATCAAACTTCTCAGCGCATTAAACCCACACTGATGCCAGTGTGGGATTTAATGAAAAATGCACACAGAGGGCATCTTAGAAGATGCCCCCTGAAACCTAACCCACATCTAGTGTCCAGGCTGAGTGGCTGCTTCAGCTGCCACCACCAGACATGTTTCTGGACCCATGGATCGAGAGCTTGCTGCTCTCTGGGGCCTGAAACGATGCACATCCTGGGACGAGGTGTCAAGCCTCCTCCCCCAGGATGGGCAGGGTTCACGAAGGTGAAGCTTCAAAGGCCTGCCGCCTTTGTGAGCTTCCCCAGGCCACTTGCTGTACTCAGCAACCGGTCCCCACTGGTTCTGACCCACACTTTGGGCAGGAGAACCGGCGGGAAAAACAAGTGAGGGAAAGAGGTGTGCCCCCCTCTGCCAACTCCACCCCTCGGGTGGGGGAGGCGAGGTGAAGCACAACTCCGAGTCCCCGCCATCTTGAGGATGGGGGGACCCAATCAACCAGGGACAGGCTCCTGCCCCCTCCCACTGGAGGGTGGCACGATAGGGGTGTACCCACCCCAGGGAAGGGACCCATTGGTCCCTGCCCTTTACCTACTCTGTAACGCCCCTAAATCTAGTATTTAGGGGGCACCCTGAACCTTGCTTCCTCAGATCCAGCCAAGAAACAAGAAGAAAAGGACCGAACAGCCGTGCAGCCAGCCAACAAAAGGAAGACGCCCACTGACTTGGCCCCAGCCCTACCGGCCTGTCTCCCATCGAACCTGCTCCTGCGAAATCCCGGTGTGTCCTGCAGCCAGCAACCTCGAAAACCCCGGAGGACCTGCCTGCCTTCACTTCCAAAGACTGCTTCTCCCGTGAACACCGGATTTGTTCAAACTGCAACCTCTGGCAGCAGCCGGAGACTGCGAATCTGCCCCACTGCACCCGCCGTCCACGGCCCGAGCTAGAGTGGGCTAACACCACGAGGAGGTCACCCCGGCGATCCTGAACAGAGATCCGGCGTCCCCTGACCTGCCTCAAGCCTCCATCCGACGCCTGCACTCGAAATCCAGAAGGCCCCTCTAACCGTGACCCGGAGCTGGTAAGCCGATCCGACCCCAAAAGGCACCCCTGCACCCGACGCCCCAGGGCCTTGTGTGCCCAAACCAACGGTGCCTCACCTACCCTTAACTTCCCAACTTACCTCTCGAAGTGGTGGTCGCACCCAGAAGTCCTTCGTCGCCCTGCCTGCAGTGCTTTTGCTAACCGGAGGTTCTCCATTGGAAACAACAGGGCTTCCGACGTCGAAACAGCACCCTGCACCCGGCCGCCCTAGTGCCGCTGAGGGTGCCCCTTTTGTGCTATGCTGTTTCCCCATTTGCCCTGAGCTAAATTCTAGGAGCTTTGCTCCCACCACCCAGTGGCCTGCTTGCCAGCAGCCACCAACCGGAGACCCCCTATTCTCCATAGGATAACATTGGGCCTCAACACTCTGCTCCCGGCCACCCTAGTGCCTCTGAGGGTGTAACAAGAGTGCATCACTGACCCTGGGGGACCCCTGAGTCTAACCCCAGAACCTTAACTCCCACAGTCGATAACTTACCTGTGAACCGATGACCTGTTTTTCCTCCATAGGATAGCATTGACACTTTTTCTCCAAAAAGTTTCTAAGTGTGGAGTTTTGAAATCTAAAAATATTCTTACGCACGAATAACCAAAATGTATTTACTTACCTGTTTGCAGGAAATGTCCCAGTGCTGAATCTAGGTATCCAGCACTGAGTTAGAAAAGTAACGTGAAAAGTAACTTACCTGTAAATTACTGAAAAAGCCTATTCATTTCAATGTACTGTCTTTGCTAAGTATTGCAACCTACTGCATCCCCTGTAAATCAAGTACAATTCCTATTGCATTTTCAAACTGTTCTACAATCAGCAACTTATTACTGTAAAGTATTTAATGCTTACCTGTGCCAGGCTTGCTTGGTTCTAAAAATAAAACAGTATATTTTTTATACAAAAACAATTGGTCTAGAGTTCAGTCTTTGAGTGTGTGATGTCATTTGCTGACTGTGTACATCAAATGCTTAACACTGTCCTCTGATACTGCCTTACTGCTAGAACACTCTGCCACACATGGAGAGTAAGGTTCTATCTAACTTTAACCTCTGCCTACCTCTGGGGTCACCTGGACTCTATACACACTATACCTCATTTTGGTGTAGTATATATAGAGCCAGTTTCCTACATTGGTGGATCAGCGGTGGGATACACAACTTTGCATTTTTGGACTACTTGGTTACCACCTGATCACACGACAGAACTCTTAAATTGCCTTTTAAAATTCTGATTTTTTCAAAATTGGCATTTTTACGAAACTACTAAAAGTCTTGTTGGGGCCTGCTTAAGTCCGTTTAGAATTTTAGAAAATAAAAAGTCACTGTAGTCAAGGGTAGAGGGGTTAGAACTTTTTTGTTGTAATGTCTCAAAATAAGAACCCAGCTACTAGTGAAGATAACCATAATAACATACAGGTCATGGTTGAGGAGCATGACCTCACCCTTTTTTTTTTTTTTCCTCATATGACCTCCGTAGCTATAGCAACCATTCGACCTGTTCCACTTCTGGTGCATATAACTTGGTGGTTCCACTCTCAGCTGATGTTATTTACAGGAAATACCCGTAACACACAACCCGAGCTGACCAGAGGTTTTAATCTTTGGAACTTATCCTGACCCTTAATCTAACATGGCTCATCCAATTGAAGGATCATCCAACAAATCCCAAAACATCCCCATATCTGACCTTTCTCTATGTGCATTTACCCTCTGAACTAAAGCTCTAAAATATCTTACAGAGTTCCACCAAGCATTCCAAGTGGGAGGTACCTTCTGACGCCACAATTTACAAATCTCTCTCCTGGCCAGCAGGATCAGATAAAACACCAATTTATCATGCACCGCCATCAGGCCTAGCACTCCCCCCGGCCTAGGTATAATACCAGATAGTATAAGGGATGGGCTTACCTCCACGACAGAACCCAGGGCCCTTGAGATGGTCTTACCCACACTTCTCCAAAATTCTTGTATCTTAGAGCAAGAAGCAAAAACGTGAACATCTGCATTCTGGCAGCCACATCTCAAACAGCTAGCTTCGCCACCGCCCTTTATTCTGGATATCTTAAGGGGTGACCAGTAAATCCTGTAAAGTGTAAAAAAATGGTTTCTTCTGAGTGCAGCAGATTTAACCAGTGGGTAAAGAATGTCTAGAGATACTTGCCATAAATTCTTCAGCTCATCCCTCGGCAAGTAGTTCTCCCAGACCCGGTATGGCTGTTCCATCTTTCTGTCTACTGCTTCCAGAAGGTGATTATACCATTGAGCCACTTCTTTCTTCCTTGGGGCCAAATCTTGTAGCTCATTTTTCATGTAATTATCTTCCGTTAGGGGCCAATGTTGTCTCTTGCACCAAGACGAAAGTTGATAAAACTTAAATCTAGACAGAGCTCCGCTTGTGATTTGAGCCCAAAAATCCCAAGAATGACATTCATTACCCGCTACAAGATCCTTCCAGTGTGAGACTCCAGCCTCTTTTAATGGATAAGCTAGAGCGTCCGAAAGACACTCCGGTGTACCAGGAGAATCCCACACTGGGGCCCATTCACTGTAATAAGAAAGTCCCAGGCAGTCTCGACAATCCGACCATAACTTGGCCGCCATACGCAGCGTCTTCAGACGGACTTTTTAAAAAAAAATTAGGAGAGCCGAATTTATACATAGATCCTTGCTCCACTGTGCCCACTAGCATAGCTTTAAACATACCGCCTATCAATGAATCATCTGGAGTGAGCAGCAGCATCCTACAATTTTTTAATTGGTAGGCCCAACAATACAACTGAAGATCTGGTAAGCCCATGACCCCTCGTAATAATTTGCGCCTAAGTTTTTTCCAGGACAGTCTGATCCCTTTGCCTGCCCAGATAAAAGAGGATATTTTACCCTGGATTTTACGAATATCAGCTCTCGCGAACTCTAGGGGAATATTATTAAACAGATGGGTATATTTCGGGAGGACACACATCTTGATCAGGTTAACCCGACCATAATGGGAAAGTGGGATGTTCTGCCATCTTTTTAATAGAAGATCAACCTCTTTTGAGACTCTAGCTAGGTTAACTTTAGTGATTTGAGTAAGGTCCTGTGTTATTATAATTCCCATGTATCTGATCTCCCTAGCAAAGATCCCCTCCTGATCTATGATATTCCAAGCCATAATCTCAGTTTTGTCATTATTTCATAACCCGACAATTTCCCAAAAATCTGAGCTTCCACAAGAAGCTCCGGGAGGGTAAAGTTAACATTAGAGGATAATAGGATCAAATAATCCACATATAGCGCTAATTTCCTCACAAACCCATCTATTTGAAAAGAGGCGATCTTCTGGTTTAGTCTTAAACTCTGGGCTAATGGTTCTATGTACAAATCAAACAAAATGGGGGACAACGGACAACCCTGCCTAGTACCGCGTCCTATTTTGACAACAGGAGAAAGGCTACCATTAACCAAAATCCGCGCCCGGGGGGACTTGTATATCTTTCTAAGAACCTCCCTAAAACCGTCGACGAAGCCAAAGATCTTCAAGGTCCTATCCAGGAAGTGTCAGATCACACGATCAAAGGCTTTGGCTGCGTCGACGGTAATGATTGAAAGAGGAAGACCCTGTGATGAAGCCAAATCGACGGCCCCAATTAAAGTATGTACCAGATCCGACATCTGCCGTCCCGGCAAGAAACCTTTGATCCTCATGGATTATTGGCCCAATGATCTTACAAAGCCGATTATTCAAGATTCCAGCAAAGACCTTATAGTCAGCATTTAGTAACGAAATCAGCCGATATGACTGGCACTGAGTTGGATCCTTGCCGGGCTTTAGGATCAACGCAATAACTGCATCATTCCAAGAGTCAGGCAGGGGGGATGTACCATCCAAGATTTCATTATACATTTTCAACCAGACGGGGATCACCTCCTCCCTCAAAATAGAGAAAACCTCAATCGGGATCGCGTCAGGACCTGCCTCTTTCCCTTTCTTGGCTGAATCTAATACTGTTAATATCTCGCTCCCTGTTATTTCTAGGATGAGGCTTCCCTGACTGTCCTCGGTTAGTTTTGGAAGCTGTTTCCCTTTGAGCCACCCATCTATATGTTCCTCCTCCACCTGAAGATCTTCTTGATAAAACTCCTGAAAAAATTGCGCAAAAGCTTGTTCTATATTCTCTTTATCTTCCATGGTTTGTGCACCTACTTTAATCTTGATAATATAGTTGTTAGATCTATCAACCCTACTCTTCATGGCAAGAAGTTTGCCACAGTTCTCCCCCTGCTCGAAATCCCTCATTTTGCTAGCCTCCCATTTTTGGAGTAAATCTCTTCAGACTTCAGTCTGAACTTCAACCGCAACTCCTCAACTCTCTTTATTAGGTTATCGTTTTCCGTGCTGAGGGAACCGCTCTTCTTTAAATCTGCTTCTGCCCCTGCTATCTGTAGTTCTAAATCGGCCAGATCTTTCCTCTCAGCCCTAGCCCACCCCACAACCGCCCCTTTTAGTATCCCTCTCAGCCAGGCCTTGAAAGTATCCCAAACCACGTGCAAGGGGGCTGACCCCAGATTATCCCGAAAGAAGTTAGATGTTTCAGATTTAAAAAAAACAGGAGTTGAGGATTGCAGAAGAAATCTCCTATTTAAAGTCCACCTCCTCTGGGTGAGTGCTAGGGGGAGTTCTAGATTAAAAGCTATGGCACCATGGTCAGATAAGTGTATGGGCAGGTATTCAATTGAGCTGACTTTTTCAAGATCTGGGTGTTCCATAAATATATAATCAATTCTAGAGTAATGGGAATTCTTCTTGCTATAAAGAGTATTCCCTACTCTCCCATTTTTTTCCGCCATACGTCACAGAGATTAAAGTTTTTTAATATAGTCAAAAGATGGGCTTTAACACGCGGAACTGCTATCTGTGTTCTAGGGGAGGACCTATCAAGTTGGTTATTTAAAAGTACATTAAAATCTCCTCCCAAAATCAAAGGAGACTCGTAGTCAGCCAGGGCAAGACAGAGATTATTCAGAGGAGTTATATCATCCTCATTGGGCCCATAATAACTAACAAGTGTATATTTAGACTCCTGACACTTGATTTCCGCAATAACCCAGCGCCCTTTATCAACCTGGGACTTAATGAGCTCGACTCCCGAATTCACTATAAGTATGACTGCAACCCCTTTTGAGCAGCATTGCTGGTCTGTGGCTATGACCTTGTCGACCCACCTTATTTTTCCAAATAATGCCTTAGACTCCGATTGTAGAAGATGGGTCTCCTGGATCATAAGGATCCTAGCTGAGCTGTTTTTTAAGTACTGCAGAATCAGACGCTGTCTCCCTTTAACCCTTAAACCATTTACATTCCATTTTAGGAATTCGAGATGCCGCTTCCCTCCCTGAGCAGGTCTATCCCCCATCCTTATCCTGACTCCACCCTCTGCTACAGCTACTGGAGGTTATGTCATATGAGACTGTTACACCTTTTTTTGGGTTTTTTCCCAATGCTCCCCACCAACAACCGTGAAACCCCTCACCATCCCCCACCCCCTCACCCAACCACGGGAACCCTCCCTGACTACCCATTGGCAATAAACTATTGCCTTTCGGGTCGGAGCCCTCAACCTCCAAGAAAAAAAAGAAAACCCATAATAAATGTTGAATCCCTTAAACTAAAGACTATATACTAGATTTAGTTTGTGCCAAAAACTGTCTACTTTCCTCCGGAAACCTGAAATTGAACATCTTGTTAGCCCATACAACTTTTAGAAAGGCAGGGAATCGCAGCTGGACTTGTGCTCCCTGGTCCCTTAATGCATCCATTCTCTTACCCAATTCCCATCTTCTATCCTCTGTAACTCGGGAAATATCAGACCGTATTCTGAAGGAGGCATCCTGGACCTGGATAGACTTAAGTTTAAGAGCCGCTCCCAGTGGTTGCTCCTTAAGAAGATAGAACTGAATGTAAACTAGGATTTTCCTGGGTTTTTTCCGAGCAGGATTCAACTTAAAAGGGTCCCTGTGGATTCTCTGGATCTGTTTCCCAAACATGGGCTGCAGCGATCTGGGGGAAGGCTTTAACTAAAATGTCAATAGCATAGCCTTTTAAATTATCACCTTCCAATCCTTCTTTCAGATCTAAGATCCTAATGTTTCTTCTTGAAATATTTTCAAGCCTTTCTGTTAAATCTCGCTCTTTTTCTTTCAATCTGAGCACTTCTTGGGTGTTACCATTAACCTCTACGCCCAGTTCCCCCACTTTATTCTCAAGGGCTTCCATCCGGTGCGTCGGTGCCGACAGATTTTCCTCTAGGCTGGTACAGGTATCTTGAATTTTCTTCTGATTGGTTTCAGAAGTGGAGAAACTAACCCCAATCTCTACCGATAACTGCCTTAACATCCCGTGTAATGTATCCGGACTTTGTGCAACTGGGATTGGGGACGTATCGCATGGCTCATCTGATTCAGCTTGGCTGCCACTCCCTGCCATAGAGGTCATTGTGGTCTCACTTAATGGAGAAAATCGATTAGAGAGAGGAATGGCAATATTTAACTCCTGAGACTCACTTGATGCAACCTGTTTGACAGTTCTCCCAACACCCTGCGAATTAGCCATGAAATATGATCTAAGTGAGGGAGTCACTTTAATAGGGACTTGATTTTTCTTCTGACTCTTCACAGGAGTGGTTTTCCCAGATTTATTAAGCGGTTTCCTATGTTTATGATTTGTTACTGAAGTATCTACGACTTGGCGCAATTGTTCAGGTTGTTGTGCAAAAGCCTCCTCCTACGAGAGCTTGTGATCTTAATTTATACCTTTTGCCTAGAGGAACCTCTAATTTATTTGGTTTTAACAGGCCCCCCTCAATAGGCTGATCCCCTCTTTTTCCAAGTTGTCCAGGTTGCTGTGTGGCTAAGTCCATAGAGCAAGGGGCAGTCTCATTCCTTAACTTGGATAACTTAAATACCTTAGTTAATTTGAGTGATTTATCACAACGTGTCGCCAGGCTCACTGCTAAATAACTTTCTTCTGAGTCAACTCTAGGCACAAACTTAGTACCTGAATCCAGCTGCGAATGGCGCCTGGCGTTAGTAATGGGGGGGCTTTGTTTCTGGGTGAATTACACCACATTTGCTGCTTCTACAATAGTTCAAGCAGGAATTGAACAGCTGAACATAAGGCAGGCACCGGGCACGCCGGCACTCAGCAAGTGCCCCCGCTGCCCTAAACAATGGATAATTCGAATCACCACACATCCAGGGGCTCACCAACCAAAGGATTCACCGTGCACTGCCTAGGTCGTGGTGAACAAAAGGCACCGCCCTGCTGACCGCACTGCCACTTCGGCTCCCCTCGCTCCGGAATCACCCGGAATCACTAACAGCAGCACAGGAATTCCGGCGGCAGCCTGAGAGCCTTAACACGGTCCCAACGCTGCCCCAAACACCGCGCTCGCGGCAAACGCAGCCTCACAGGAATGACAGAGGACAAAGGCATCAGAGCAAAAAACTGGTAGGCACAAACTGTTTAGGGAAAATTCTGGGATTACAGCATCAAGACCGCATAGCCGAGGCTTGAGGGCAAACGACCCGCGACCCGCAAACTAGCTGGCCGCCATGTTCCCTCGAGACTCCCTGTTCCCTCGAGACTCCCTGTTCCCCCGAGACTCCCTGTTCCCCATGACCTCACCCCTTACCTTCACTTGACTTTCAAGGAAGTAAGGTCCTTATGTAAAATTAAAAACATACCAATGGGTCCCCATCCAACCAAACAAAAGCTCCAGGAGCTGTTGGCTGAGTATGCACAGGACCACCCCTCTGAACAAGGTGATGACCAGTCAGATGGGGAAGTAGTGGAAGAGGATGACCAGGTAGATCTACCTCCTCCACTGCTTAGGGAGAAAAGGGCTCCAATAGCCCGGACTCCAAGAATCAACCTCTCAGTACCTAGAGGCCACACAGGTGGCTCAGGTTCGAGTGAGGACAGCCTCAATGAGGAGGACAGCCTTTTAGCAAGGCTGACCAAAAGACTGGACCTAGAGACCAGACTCCTGGCTCTAGAGAAAGAAAGAAAGGAGATGGGATTAACACCCATCCATGGTGGGGTGGCAGCAATCAACATAATCAGGATAGAGAGCAATCTTATGATCCTAAAATCCCCAAAGGGTTTGTCCCTAAATATGAGGAGGGTGATGATATCACCAAATGGTTCACAGCCTTTGAGAGGGCTTGTGAAGCCACAAGGGTGAAGAAGACTTTCTGGGGGGCACTCCTTTGGGAACTGTTCTCTGGTAACTGCAGAGACAGACTCCTGACCCTTTCTGGGGCAGATGCTGGGTCCTATGACCTCATGAAGAAAACTCTGATTGAGGGATTTGGACTCACAACTGAGGAGTACAGAATTAGATTCAGGGGGGCTCACAAAACCCAAAACCAGTCCTGGATTGATTTTGTAGACTACTCAGTAAAAACACTAGGTGGCTGGTTAACTGGAAACAATGTGCATGACTTTACTGGAATTTACAACCTGTTTGTGAAGGAACACATATTAAGTAATTGTATTGATGAAAAGTTGCATCAGTACCTGCTAGACCTAGGTCCACTTTCTCCCCAAGAATTGGGAAAGAAGGCAGACCACTGGGTCAAAACAAGGGTAACTAGGACATCCACTGGGGGTGACCAAAAGCAAGGAGTTACAAAGCCTCCCCAGAGGAAAGACAGTGAACCCCTTAAAGATGAAAGTAAGGAGTCCCAGGTAGCCCCCCAAAAACCTGTCCAGGAGGGTGGGCCCAAAGACACCTCACAAACTAAAACATGGTACCAAGGTAAGAATTGGGATCCCAACAGAGTATGGTGTCACAACTATCCAAAGGCAGGACACCACACCAAGGACCCTAGCTGTCCTAAAAACAAAGCCCCTAGTGTAGCTCCAGGGGTTGCCAGTGTAGCTTTGGAGGATGGTTCTTCAGATGAGGAAGTCCTCCTAGCCTTCAACTGGAAAATGGGCCCAAAAGGTGAGCTGGAAATTCCAGAGGGGAGTAGACACTTCCACCACCTACTGGTAAATCGAATCCCAGCCACTGACCTGAGAGATACCTGTGCCAGTCACACTGTGGTGCATGACAGGTTGGTTCTCTCAAACCAGTATGTCCCAGGGGAAACAAAGAGAGTAAGGACTGTCCCAGGGGATGTCACTTTTAGGCCTGTGGCTGTAGTGCTCCTAGAAATAGCTGGGTCCCTTAGATGGAGAAAGGTGGTAGTCAGTAAAGACCTCCCCCTTGATTGTCTCCTTGGGAATGACCACCCAGAGGTTGGTCTGAGCCAAAGAGAGGTACTGGTCCAATGCCAGGCCTCACCCAAGAAACCTGGGGGGGGCTCAGCCTGCAGTTAGTGCAGCTAAGCCCCAAAAGAAAAAGAAGAAACAGTGTAGGAAAGATGGGCAATTGTTAGCCACAGTTCCAGTGGGCCAGGGAGATTCTATCCCAGTAAGGGAGAACTCCAAAATTGGCACTGGTGAAGTCCCCCCTAGCCAACAAAAAGACCTGACTCCTCAGGCAACTGTCCAGCCTGAATTGGTGGCTCCTCAGCTGGCAGAACAGAGAGTGGAAGAAGGGTGTTCACTACCAAGTGTAGTGACCCCCCCACCCTAAAACAACAGACAGGCCCCTCAAACCCAAAGAAGCCTGTGAGTTGGCTACTTCACCTTCCAGTGAAGAGCTAAAGGTGTGGTTCTGGGCACTGACAGCTGTCAGTAGCCTCTGTTGGGTGTTAGCCTTCATGGCAGCACTGTCCTTGGCATGGTGGCCTAGCCCCCTGCCCCTATTGGTCATGGTGGGGTTGCTCAAGCTGTGGGTGACCTCTGTGGGTAAGCTGGGCTTTGCCCTAGCTAAGTTAGAATTTGCAGAAGAAGGCACCTCTGAACCCAAATTAAAAAGATGGGGTGAAGACACTAAAGAGCTAGGAAAGGAACATTGGAAATTAGGTACTGGAACTGTTGAGGTAGACCAGCTCCCCAAAGGGACTGACCTGGACAGAAGGATGTAAGGCAGAGTAGGCCCTGTAACTTTCAAACCACTTCCTCTAGCTCTTCCTCGCCTGAAAGACTAGGAAGACTCTCCCAGCTTTGGCTGAGTCTCCTGGCCTTTGGGCTGGGGGGGCTTGTGTAGGAAAGTGATGCCAGTGTGGGATTTAATGAAAAATGCGTACAAAGGGCATCTTAGAAGATTCCCCCTGAAACCTAACCCACCTCTCGTGTCCAGTCTGAGTGGCTGCTTCAGCTGCCACCACGAGACATGTTTCTGGACCCCTGGGTCGAGAGCCTGCTGCTCTCTGGGGCCTGAAACAATGCACATCCTGGGATGAGGTGCCAAGCCTCCTCCCCCAGGATGGGCAGGGTTAACGAAGGGGAAGCTTCAAAGGCCTGCCGCCTTTGTGAGCTTCCCAAGGCCACTTGCTGTACTCGGCAACCGGTCCCCACTGGTTCTGACCCCCACTTTGGGCGGAAGAACCGGCGGGAAAAACAAGTGAGGGAAAGAGGTGTGCCCACCTCTGCCAACTCCACCCCTCAGGTGGGGGAGGCGAGGTGAAGCACAACTCCGAGTCCCCGCCATCTTAAGGATGGGGGGACCCAACCAACCAGGGACAGGCTTCGGCCCCCCTCCCACTGGAGGGTGGCACGATAGGGGGTGTACCCACCCCAGGGAAGGGACCCATTGATCCCCGCCCTTTACCTACCTGTAACACCCCTAAATCCAGTATTTAGGGGGCACCCTGAACCTTGCTTCCTCAGATCCAGCCAAGAAACAAGAAGAAAAGCAGGACCGAACAGCCGTGCAGCCAGCTAACAAGAGGAAGACGCCCACTGACTTGGCCCCAACCCTACTGGCCTGTCTCCCCTCGAACCTGCTCCTGCGAAATCCCGGTGTGTCCTGCAGCCAGCAACCTCAAAAACCTCTTAGGACCTGCCTGCCTTCACTTCCAAAGACTGCTTCTCCCGTGAACACCGGATTTGTTCAAACTGCAACCTCTGGCAGCAGCTGGAGACCCCGAATCTTCCCCACTCTGCACCCGCCGTCCACGGCCTGAGTTCGAGTGGGCAAACACCACGAGGAGGTCACCCCGGCGATCCTGAACAGAGATCCGGCGACCCCTGACCTGCCTCAAGCCTCCAACCGACGCCTGCAGTCGAAATCCAAAAGGCCCCTCTAACCGCGACCCGGAGCTGGTAAACCGATCCGACCCCAAAAGGCACCCCTGCACCCGACGCCCCAGGGCCTTGTGTGCCCAAACCAACGGTGCCTTACCAACCCTTAACTTCCCAACTTACCTCTCGAAGTGGTGGTCGCACCCGGTAGTCCTTCTTCACCCTGCCTGCAGTGCTTTTGCTAACCGGAGGTTCTCCATTGGAAACAGGGCTTCGGATGTCGAAACAGCACCCTGCACTCGGCCGCCCTAGTGCTGCTGAGGGTGCCCCTTTTGTGCTAAGCTGTTTCCCCATTTGCCCTGAGCTAAAGTCTAGGAGCTTTGCTCCCACCACCCAGTGGCCTGCTTGCCAGCAGCCACCAACCGGAGACCCCCTATCCTCCATAGGATAACATTGGGCCTCAACACTCTGCACCCGGCCGCCCTAGTGCCGCTGAGGGTGTAACAAGAGTGCATCACTGACCCTGGGGGATCCCATAGTCTAACCCCAGCACCTTAACTCCCACAGTCGATAACTTACCTGTGAACCGATAACCTGTTTTTCCCCCATAGGAGAACATTGACACTTTTTCTCCAAAAAGTTTCTAAGTGTGGAGTTTTGAAATCTGAAAATATTCCTTAAAAATCGCACGAATAACCAAAACGTATTTACTTATCTGTTTGCAGGAAATGTCCCAGTGCTGAATCTAGGTATCCAGCACCGAGTTAGAAAAGTAACGTAAAAAGTAACTTACCTGTAAATTACTGAAAAAGCCTATTCATTTCAATGTACTGTATTTCATGAAGTATTGCAACCTACTGCATCCCTGTAACTCAAACAAAGTACAATTCCTATTGCATTTTCAAACTGTTCTACAATCAGCAACTTATTACTGTAAAGTATTTAATGCTTACCTGTGCCAGGCTTGCTTGGTTCTAAAAATAAAACAGTATATTTTTTTATACAAAAACAATTGGTCTAGAGTTCAGTCTTTGAGTGTGTGATGTCATTTGCTGACTGTGTGTACATCAAATGCTTAACACTGTCCTCTGATACTGCCTTACTGGTCGACCACTCTACCACAAATAGAGAGTAAGGTTCTATCTAACTTTAACCTCTGCATACCTCTGGGGTCACCTGGACTCTATACACAGTATACCTCATTTTGGTGTAGTATATATAGAGCCGGTTTCCTACAAAGGAGGATGTAGAGGAAACCATTCCAAAGGCAGGGGTAAAGGCGCCACACCACGTAACACCCCTTCCGCTAGTAAACAGTGACTTGCCCACACTGCCCCCCCCGATCACTCAACACCTGTCGCGGGAAGACTTCAACAGTTTTTCCCCATTTGGCAATCTATAACAACCGACAAATGGGTGCTAGACCCTATACAACATGGTTATTGCCTGGAGCTCACCTCCAATCCACCAAACATTCCACCTTGCATTCACAAATTGTCGTCAGACCATTTGCAGTTACTCAAACAAGAGGTGCAATCTCCCTTACAAAAGGGAGCCATAGAACCAGTTCCATTTCAGTACCAAGGTTCAGGGGTTTACTCTCTCTATTTTCTGATTCCCACAAAGGACGCTTCCTTAAGACCTATTTTGGATCTCAGAGTGTTAAACCACTACATAATGTCAGAACATTTCCATATGGTAACGCTTCAACAGGTTCTTCCTCCTACAGCAAGGCGATTTTTTTTTTTTTGTCCACACTGGACTTAAAAGACGCATATTTTCCCATTCCCATTCATCCAGCTCATCGCAAATATCTGTTTTGTTAAAGCAGGCAAACACTATCAGTTCAGAGTACTTCCATTTGGAGTAACTACTGCTCCCAGGGTATTTACAAAATGCCTAGCAGCGGTAGCAGCTCATCTCAGAAGACAACAAATTCATGTCTTCTCCCTGCCTAGACGACTGACTCATCAAAGCCAGCACACACCAAAAGTGTCTACAAAACACTCGGACCACCTACTCTACCAAGTGGATTTCACGGTCTGTGGGAAGCTGGCTCTGTATATACTGTACCAAAGTGAGGTATAGTGTGCACAGTGTCTAGTGGAACCCAAAAGGTAGGCAGAGGTAAAGTTAGATAGCACCTTACTCTCTATTTGTGGTAGTGTGGTCGAGCAGTAAGGCTTTATCAGAGGACAGTGTTAAGCATTTGTTGTATACACTCAGCAAATTAATTCACACACTCAAAGACTAAACTTCAGATCAATTGTTTTTGTATAAAAATATTCTTTGTTATTTTATGTTCGAGGCATATGAGCTGTAGATTGTATACTTTAGCATAGATCGCCATCTGGTGTTGGGCTCGGATGTTTGCACTTTGTTTTTGTCGAAGAAGTCTTTGTAGTCACGGGATAGGTGACTCCTCCTTATGATGATAGTGCGCATGGGCATCGACTCCATCTTCAGATTGTTTTTTTCCGCCATTGGGTTCGGATGTAAACGGTTGCGCTCCGGGTCGGTGTCGTATTCGATTCCCCTTCGACGCGCAATCCTTCACCACTCAACGGTATTGTTTTCGATCGCGCTCCTCGACGCGGATCCAACAAATATCTCAACACCTTCGATTCCGGTCGTCGGCGCGGGCCGTTGGGCCTATTCGCGCCATCAGGCCCTACAGCTAATGGAAAGAACTCCATTCAAAAAATGCCCCCTGTGTGGTGCCAAATTCCCACACACTGATCTCCACGAAGTCTGTAACCTTTGCCTCTCTACAGAACACGAGGACAAAGATTGTCCGGCCTGCGCTTCATTCCGATCGAAGGAAACCATACATGATCGCCGGGCTCGAAGTCACGTAATGTCTCGATCCACTACCTCGGTGCCGGATGGCATCTTCGATGCAGACCCTGCCCGATGCTCACAAGGAACAAGAACCGGACAATGAAGACATCAGCGTCTCCGAGGCCGACAAATCTGAGGCTGAATATGACACGGTTACTCCAGGTCAACGAACCGTGAGTACCAACATCGACACCCCTACCACTTCTCAAAAACATAAGGCTTCGGTAACACCTTCGCCTTACGGCTCAGGTCGACACCGTGACAAAACTTCTGACGCCCCACCTTCGGGTTCGGCTCTGAAGTCCAAAGACAAGCCTTCAGGCGACTCGGAACCGAGCCAGCCACGCATCGGTACGGAACTACCATCACCGGTACCGAAACCCAAACATTTAGCACCGAAACGCCATCACGATAAACCCTCGGAGCCGAAACCAGACCACAAATCTTCAAAACCGAAAAAGAGCAATTCTTCGGAACCGGAAAAAGACCATAAATCCTCGGAGCCAAAAAAGTCCTCGGACTCCACAGCTCCTCCAAAGCAAAAGGACACTAAGACTCCTCCTAAAGCTTCGGAATTGAAACCAAAATCATCGGTGCCGAACAAGGATACTGGATTAAAAGAGCTTTTTCAACCAGATCCAGTGGATCCTAAACAAAAAACCCTTCACATTGACCCTAAAACTGGTCATATCAAGACAATCCTATCTAAAAAGAGACCTTTGGACTCCCTTGAACAACCCAAAGTACCCTTAAAGAAAAGAGACCTGGGAACTTCTCCAGCCAGACCCTTCTCTCCTCCAAATATCCCCACAACACCACTTTCTCCAGCACACTCTCGAATGCTTCCATATTCACCTACACCACAAGATGATGATGATCATCACCTTGGGGGTGGGAATGAAAACCCACAAGAGGATAATGATGATGACACTACTCTCCCACCACCTGATCCTTGGGAGGATTATGATGATCCAACAGATGTCCCAGATCTCCCCGATCCAGACTCCTACCCATCTAGGCCATCTCCCCCAGACGACAACATAGGTTTTGCACAGCTCATAAATAGAGCTGCACAATATCATGGGGGTAGAATTACACTCAGACCCACAGGAGGAAGATTTTTTGTTAGAGACTTTCACACAGTCACAATTCTACCTATGTTAAAAGGTATCGTCAAACATGCATGTGACGTTTTTAAAGACCCCGTCAGGGCTAGAGTTCTCAATCCCAGAATTGAGAAGAAATATAAACCTGCTCCCAACGATCCAGCTTATATTAAAGCACAGCTCCCTCTGGATTCCTTGGTTGTCAAATGCACATAAACGAGCAAATTCCCAAACATCAGGGGATGCCCCACCTCCAGATGAGGAGTCTAAATTACTAGACGCATCTGGCAAACGCATTGCCTCACAAGCAGCGAATCACTGGCGCATTGCCAATACCCAAGCTTTACTGGCCAGGTATGATAGGGCTCATTACGATGAGCTTGAAATGAAAAGCTCATACAACATCTTCCCGATCAGTATAAGACTAAGGCTAATGACCTCATACAAGAGGGAAAATTAATTACAAACACTTCTATAAAGTGTGCTCTTGATGCAGCCGACACAGCGTCTCGTGCAGTTAACACAAGCGTTTTACTACGCAGACACGCATGGCTACGTATATCTGGGTTTAAACAGGATGTGCAGTCCACAATTCTTAATCAAGCCTTTGATCAAGAACACTTATTTGGACCCACTGTAGACACATCTTTGGAAAAAATGAAGAAGGACTCAGAAACTGCTAAGTCCATGGGAGCCCTACAGGCAACAACCACTAGAGGTTCTTTTCGTCGCTCCTTTTATAGGGGCACCTCTAAAACTATTGGGACGGACAACACCTCATCCTCCTACAAAAACACTACTCAAACCTCCCCTAACAGAGGTTATTTCAGAGGAGGTTATAGAGGTAACGAGTGTAGAGGCCGCGGTAATAACACCCGCACCTCTCCTACTACAAAACAGTGACTTCCCTCCACTTCCCCCCGACCATTCCACTCCAGTCGGGGGAAGAATATCACAGTTCCTACCTGTCTGGAATTCCATCACCACAGACAAGTGGGTAAGACAAATTATCCAGTATGGTTACTGCCTGGAACTCACTTCAACTCCCACATTCATACCCCACCAACAACGTCCAATGTCCACAGAACATCTGACACTGTTAAAACAATAGGTTCTCTCCTTATTACAAAAACACGCAATAGAACCGGTTCCCTTACCTCCCTTTACTCTCTAAACCCAAAGGAGGACGGTACTCTCAGACCTATACTAGACCTCCGACCGTTAAATCTCTACATACAGTCGGACCACTTCCACATGATCACTCTCCAACAGGGCGATTTCCTTGCCACTCTAGACCTCAAGGACGCCTACTTTCATATTTCCATTCACCCCGCACACAAAAAATATCTACGGTTTGTAGTGTACGGACAGCACTATCAATTCAAAGTCCTCCCATTCCGAGTGACTACAGCACCCCGAGTCTTCACAAAATGTCTCGCAGTAGTCGCAGCTCATTTGTGCAGACAACACATTCACGTGTTTCCTTATCTCGACATCTGGCTCATAAAAGCCAAGTCACACACACAGTGTGCACAATACACACAAAACAATCCAGCTGCTCCACGACTTGGGATTCACAATAAACCTACCCAAGTCACACCTTCAACCGTCCCACCTACTTCAGTATCTAGGTGCCACAATAGATACCTCGAAAGCCCTTGCATACCCCAATCCAGTCAGGATAGCCAGCATGCAAGCTCTCATATCAAAATTTCAACCGCAACACTCCATTCCAGCTCAAGTGTTCATGCAGCTAATAGGGATGATGGCCTCTTGCATCCTCATCGTTCCTTATGTAAGACTTCAGATGCGTCCCTTACAAGAAGGTTTAGCACATCAGTGGAACCAAGCTCAAGGTCAGTTAACAGATCTGGTGTTGGTAGACAGCCGCACGCATCGCTCTCTGCAGTGGTGGAACACACAAAACCTTTCCAAAGGGCGGCCGTTCCTCAACCCTGTTCCACAGATAGTGCTAACCACAGACGCATCGCTCACCGGCTGCGGAGCTCATCTCCAAAACCAAACCGTTCAAGGTATATGGACCCATCAACAAAAACTCAATATAAATCACCTGGAGTTACTGGCAATCTTTCTAGCACTAAAGTCTTTTCAGCTCTTGCTAGTAGGCAAAGCTGTCTTGATCTGTACGGACAACATGACAGCAATGTATTACATACAAAAACAGGGGGGGGGGGACACTCTTCAGCTTTCACAGCTAGCGCAAAGCATATGGAGATGGGCCATTCCTCAAAACATTTACCTTCTTGCAGAACATCTACCAGGAGTACACAATCAGATCGCGGATCTGCTCAGTCGTCAAACACAGCAGATCCACGAATGGGAACTTCATCCTCAAGTTCTTCTTCCATTCTTTCGCATGTGGGGTCATCCAGACATAGATCTGTTCGCCACACACCAAAACGCAAAATCCCCAAGCTTCGCCTCCAGATATCCACACCCATTGTCCAAAGGCAATGCGCTATGGATGAACTGGTCAGGCAGATTTGCATACGCTTTTCCGCCTCTCCCGCTCATTCCGTTACTGGTTCGGAAGCTCCAACAATACTCCCTCACAATGATCCTAGTTGCTCCAACATGGGCACGCCAACCATGGTTCACAACCCTGTTGGAACTTTCAATAGTGCCTCATCAAAAGCTCCACCTCTAACCCAAGTTCCTCACTCAGAACCATGGAGAGATGAGGCATCCAGATCCCAATCAACTCAATCTTGCGATCTGGCTCCTGAAGTCCTAGAGTTTGGCTACCTTAATCTCCCGCCAGACTGCATGAATATCATTAAAGAGGCTAGACGTCCTACTACTAGAGCATGCTATGCAGCAAAGTGGAGACGATTTGTCATTTATTGTACAAATAACAAAATCGATCCACTAGATGCTTCCATCCAAAATATTATCTGTTACCTTTTGCATCTACAACAATGTAACCTAGCATATACATCTATACGGCTACATCTTGCTGCAATTGCTGCTTACCTCCAAAACAGACAACATTTGTCGTTGTTTCGAGTACCCGCTATTAAAGCGTTTATGGAAGGACTTAAAAGAATAATTCCACCTAGCGTTCCACCTTCTCCGGTATGGAATCTCAATATAGTCCTCACCAGACTCATGGGTCCCCTATTTGAACCTCTGCACAAATGCGAATTACAGTTCCTTACTTGGAAAGTAGCCTTCCTGGTAGCTATCACATCACTTAGGAGAGTTGAGTGAACACCAGGCATTAACCATACAAGAACCATTTCTACAAATACACCAAAGTAAAGTGGTTCTTAGGCCTAATCCCAAATTTCTGCCTAAAGTGGAATCTACTTTTCACCTTAATCAGTCGGTTGAACTTCCAGTATTTTTCACTCAACCAGATTCGGTGGCAGAACGCAGCACTCCACTCGCGGGACGTTAAAAGAGCGATACTCTACTTCATCGAAAGAACTAAAAGTTTTAGAAAAACAAAACAACTTTTTGTAGCCTTCTCCCCACCTCACAAAGGCAATCCCATTTCAAAAACAGGAATTGCAAGGTGGATTGTGAAATGCATCCAAATATGCTATCTCAAAGCTAAACGCACATTAACTATTCCCCCTAGAGCTCATTCCACACGCAAACTAGGGGCTTCTATGGCATTTTTGGGAAACATTTCCCTAGATGACATCTGCAAAGCAGCAAATTGGTCTACACCGCATACTTTCACTAAACACTATTGTGTAGATGTGCAAGCAAAGCAACAGGCTACTATGGGCCAGGCTCTATTAAGAATACTTTTTCAAACTACTGCAACGGATACAGGTTGCCACCGCTAAGGATGAAAAACTGCTTCATAGTCTATTCTACAGTATACAATCTGCAGCTCATATGCCTCAAACGGAAAATGCTACTTACCAGTATGCATCTGTTCTTGGCATGTAGAGCTGTAGAGTTGTATACGCCCACTCACCTCCCCGGGTACCTTTATCTCTTGCAGTATTATCTTATTTAGATACATCACATGGACATCCCTTTCTAACTCTTACTAAAATCACCCTTCATGGCGAAAAACAATCTGAAGATGGAGTCGATGCCCATGCGCACTATCATCATGAGGAGTCACCTATCCCGTGACTACAAAGACTTCTTCGACAAAAACAAAGTGCAAACATCCGAGCCCAACACCAGATGGCGATCTATGCTAAAGTATACAACTCCAGCTCTACATGCCAAGAACAGATGCATACTGGTAAGTAGCATTTTCCTTCCTAGAACCAAGCAAGCCTGGCACAGGTAAGTGATAAATACTTTGCAGTAAATGTACAGTTGTAATACAGTTTGAATTGTAATTGTATATGCACTTTGTTTTGACTTGCAGTATTGTTACTGAGAAATGCAATGCTTTGTAAATACAGTACATATACTTTGTATAGGATTTTTAGTAAAATTACAGCTAAGTTACTTTTGAGATTACTTTTCTTACACAGTGTAGTATACCTGGATACTACACTGGCACATTTCCTGTAAACAGGTATGTAAAAGCGTGTTTGTTAGTACAATTTTAAAGAATTTCTTTAGGTTTTCCAACTCCACATAGAAAAACAGTCAATGTTATCCTATGGAGGAAAATAGTGTTATCGGTTTAAAAGTAAGTACTTTGTTGTGGGAGTTGGGGTTCTGGGGTTAGACTCAGGGGTCCCCCAGGGTCAAAGATGCACTCTTGTTACACCCTCAGTGGCACTAGTGCGGCCGGGTGCAGAGTGCTGAGGCCCAATGTTATCCAATGGGGCATAGGGGGCCTCCAGTTGGTGGCTGCTGACGAGCAGGCCACTGGGTTGTGGGAGCAAAGCTCCTGGACTTAAGCTCAGGGCAAATGAGGGTTTAGGCCAGCACAAAAGTTGCACCCTCATCGGCACTGGGGCAGCCGGGTGCCGAGTGCTGTTTTGGCGTTGGAAGCCCTGTAGCTTTCAATGGGAGTCTCCGGTTTGCAAAAGCACTGCAGGCTCGGGGAGGAAGGTCTTCTGGGTGCGACCACCACTTGGATAGGTATGTTGGGGGTTGGTTAGGCACCGTCGGTTGGGCCACCCAAGGCCGTGGGGCGTCTGGTGCAGGGGTGCGTTTTAGGGTCGGATCTTCTTACCAGCTCCTGGTCGCGGTTGGGGGGACCTTCCGGTTTGAGGCTGCAGGCGTCTGCTGGAGGCAGGTCAGGGGTCGCCGGATCTCGGGTCAGGATCGCTGTTGAGACCTCCTCTTGGTGTTGGGCCACTCAAACTCTGGCCGTGGACGTCGGGTGCAGAGTTGTGCAAACTCGCGGATCCTTGCAGAGCTGGAGTCTGGTGTTTGAACAAATCCGGTGTTCACGGGAGACAGAGTCTTTGGGATTGAAGGCAGGCAGGTCCTCCGGGTTTCTCGAGGTTGCTGGCTGCAGGACACACCGAGATTTTGCTGGGGCAGGTTCAAGGTGGGACAGGCCGGTAGGGCTGGGGCCAAGTCAGTGGGCGTTCTCCTCTTGCTAGCTTTGCCACGGCTGTTCGGTCCTTCTTTTTTTCTTGCAGGTTCTTGTCTGAGGAAGCACGGTTCAGGGGTGCCCCTAAATGTTAGAGTTAGGGGCGTTACAGGTAGGTAAAAGGTTGGGACCAATGGGTCCCTTCCCTGGGGTGGGTACACCCCCTATTATGCCACCCTCCAGTGGAAGGGGGGCATAAGCCTTTCCCTGGTTGGCTGAGTCCCCCCATCTGCAAGATGGCAGGGACTGAGAGTTGTGCTTCACCTCGCCTCCCCCACCTGAGGGGTGGAGTTGGCAGAGGTGGGCACACCTCTCTTCCTCACTTGTTTTTCCCGCCGGTTCTCCTGCCCAAAGTGGGGGTCAGAACCAGTGGGGACCAGTTGCTGAAAGCAGCAAGTGGCCTGGGGAAGCTCAAAAAGGCGGCAAGCCTTTAAAGCTTCCCCTTCGTGGACCCTGCCCATCCTGGGGGAGGAGGCTTGGCACCTCTTCCCAGGATGTGCATTGTTTCAGCCCCCCCGAGAGCAGCAGGCTTTCGACCCAGGGGTCCAGAAACATGTCTGGTGGTGGCATCTGAAAGCAACCACTCAGCCTGGACACTAGTGGTAGGTTAGTTTTCAGGGGGCATCTCTAAGATGCCCTGTGTGTGCATTTTTCATTCAATCCCACCCTGGCATCAGTGTGGGTTTAATGTGCTGAGAAGTTGATATCAAACTTCTCAGTTTTCAGTGTAGCCATTATGGTGCTGTGGAGTTCGTAATGACAAACTCCCAGCACCATATAATCTTAATGGCAGCACTGCACTTACAATGTCTAAGAATGGACTTAGATACTGTAGGGGTACAGGGCTCATGCACTTGTACCCTCACCACTGGTATAGTGCACCCAGCCAGAGGGGTGACTGATGTATGCCAGGGCAGTGGGTTGTAGGCATGGCTCACAGGTGTGCCATGTCGACTATTCACTTTGTTCTGCACCAAAACACGCAGCCTGCAAAGGCAGTGTGTGAGTGTGAAGGTACAGGACCTCTAAGGGTGGCACAATAAGTGCCTTCAACCACAAAGACTGTGTCTTTCGTGAACACCGGATTTGTTCATCGCCAACCTCTGGCTCCGGCCGGACACCTTGAATCCTCACCACTCTGCACCCGCCGTCCACGGCCCGAGCTCGAGTGGGCAAACGCCACAAGGAGGTCTTCCCGGTGATCCTGACCCGAGATCCGGCGACCCCTGACCTGCCTCAAGCCTCCAGCCGATGCCTGCAGCCTAAATCCGGAAGGACCCCCCAACCGCGACCTGGAGCTGGTAAGAAGATCCGACCCTAAAAGGCACCCCTGCACCCGACGCCCCACGGCCTTGGGTCGGCCAAACCGACGGTGCCTAACCAACCCCCAACATCCCAACTTACCTCTCGAAGTGGTGGTCGCACCCAGAAGACCTTCGTCCCCGAGCCTGCAGTGCCTTTGCAAACTCGAGGTTTCCCATTGCAAACAGGGCGCCCAACGTCGAAACAGCACCCTGCACCCGTCCGCCCTAGTGCTGCTGAGGGTGCACCTTTGGTGCTACTTTGTTTCCCCATTTGCCCTGAGCTAAAGTCCAGAAGCTTTGCTCCCACAACCAAGTGGCCTGCTCGTCAGCAGCCACCAACCGGAGGCCCCCTATCCCTTTTGGATAACATTGGGCCTCAGCACTCTGCACCCGGCCGCCCTAGTGCCACTGATGGTGTAACGAGATTGCATCCCTGACCCTGGGGGACCCCTGAGTCTACCCCCAGAACCTCAACTCCCACTACCGTAATACTTACCCTAAAACCGATAACACTATGTTCGAGGCATATGAGCTGCAGATCACACACTGTGCATAGATCGCCATCTGGTGTTGGGCCCGGATGTTTGCACTTGTTTTTGTCTTGGAAAAGTCTTTGGAAGTCACGAGATAGGTGACTCCTCCTTTGGATGATAGTGCGCATGGGCATCGGCTCCATCTTCAGATTGTTTTTTTCCGCCATCGGGCTCGGATGTGTTTCTCGCGCTCCAGTTCGGTACCGTTACCGATCCCACTTTCGACGCGCAATCCTTCACCCTTTTCTCCGGTATTGTTTCGATCGCGATCCCTAGTCGTCGCGCATCTCTCCAACTTCGAAGTCCTCGATTCCGGTAGTCGACGAAGGCCTTCGGGCCTACCTGGGCCTTTACATCTAGCTCATGGAAAGGACTCCCTTTAAGAAGTGTCCTCAATGTGGGTCCAAGTTCCCCCACACAGATCTTCATGAGGTGTGTAACCTCTGCCTCTCACCGGAGCATGAGGCCAGAGACTGTCCAGCTTGTGCCTCTTTCCGCTCCAAGAAAACCATTCGGGATCGTCTAGCTCGAAGAACAATGGCTCGCTCGTCGGCATCTATTCTCGATGACATCTTCCAGGAGGGCGTCGATGTACCAGAACAGGAGCGGGTGGAAGAAGGCCTCGTCAGCGCCTCCGAAGCCGATGACTCCGACGTCGAAGAAATCACTCCTGGGCAGCGGGTCGTAAGTAGTGACGTCGACCCCGACCCCCTCCCCCCACCACCCAAAAAGGCTTCGGTCACACCTTCACCCTCGGGCCCAGGTGCACACCGAGACTGTACTTCTCATGCCCCGCCTCCGGGCCCGGCAAAGAAGTCAACAACTAAGCCTTCAGGCAACTCGGGCTCGAGTCAGCCTGCAGTCGGTAACGAAACCCAGTCCTCGGCACCGAAAAAGAAACCGTCCTCCGCCGTGCCGACCACTGCCTCCGCATCCAAGCACTCTGCACCGAAATCTACTAGCACCCACCCCTCCACTCCGAAAAAACCATCGGAACCGAGCAAGAAGCCGCTCCCAAAGAGTACAGACTCTCAACCTTCGGAGCCGGAAAAACCTTCGGAACCAAAGAAACAACCGGTTCCGCAGGCTCCTGCAGAGACTATAACACCTCGCGGTTCGAAGCCTAAAGAGCACAACAAAACAGTTCCGGAGTCAGTGCCGCGCAAGCCTTCGGAACAGACAAAATCGGTGCTGAAAGACCAGCCTCCACCAGAAGAGCTTTTTAAACCGGATCATACCCAAAAAAAACTCTTCTAAAAGACACAAATACTGGTCAACTGACTCTCACTTCTAAAAAGAGACCACTGGACACGCCTCCATCGGCTCCACCACCTAAGAAGAGAGACATTGCAACATCTCCTCTCAGGATCCCTCCTCCTCCACCACACCACTCTCCTGCACCATCTCCTCCACCAGTGGACGATGATGACACCTCTGATGATACGGGGGGGTGTGCAAATGATGAGTCTCTTGGGGATCCTAGTCCACCTTCTACCCCAGGCCCCTGGGACGATTACAACTCACCAGATGTTCCACAAGACGACATCTACCCCTCTAGACCTTCCCCTCCAGAGGACACCATGGGTTTCAACCTGCTCGTTCACGGAGCTGCACAATACCAAGGGGTTGACTTACACACAGATTTTTTTAATGGACACTTTTGATACTTCACAAAAGTCCACCTCTATCCTACCTATGTTAAAAGGGGTCATCAAACATGCACCTGAGGTGTTTAAAGATCCTGTTAGGGCTAGGGTTATTAACCCCAGGATAGAGAAGAAATACAAAGCTGCCCCAGCAGACCCAGTATACATTAAAGGACACATACCGTTGGATTCCTTAGTAGTCTCCAACGCTAGGAAGAGGGCTAACTCTCAGACGTCAGGGGACGCTCCATCTCCCGACAAAGAGTCCAAACTCTTGGACGCCTCTGGTAAACGCACAGCGTCACAAGCAGCTAATATATGGCGTATCGCCAACACTCAAGCTTTGTTAGCTAGGTAGGACAGGGCACACTACGACGAACTAGAGACCCTATTGCAGCACCTTCCGGACCGTTTTAAACCTGAAGTACAAACTTGTATCCTTAACCAGCCATTTGATCAGGAACACTTATTCGGACCTACCGTGGATTCATCTCTAGAAAAGATGAAAAAAAGACACTGACACGGCTAAATCAATGGGAGCCTTGCAATCGCAAGCTCCCAGACGTTCCTTTCGTCGCTCCTCTTACAAGGGCACCTCCAGAGGCTACTCCTCTGACAACCCATCCACCTCTTATAAGGCCCCCACCCAGACCACATTCACCAGAGGTTATCAAAGAGGAGGCTACAGAGACAATAATAACAAAGGTAGAGGCAAGACCAACAATACCCGCTCTGCCTCCACCCCTACCCAATGACTTCCCTCCCCTCGGACCATTCCATTCCGGTCGGGGGAAGATTGCTACAGTTCCTTCCTGTCTGGAACAACATCACCACAGACAGGTGGGTGAGACAAATCGTTCAATCAGGTTACTGTCTAGAACTCACCTCTACCCCCCCTAAACATACCACCCAGACAGCGTCCAATGTCACCAGAACATTTATCGCTGCTAAAGCAGGAGGTCATCTCCCTCCTACAAAAACATGCAATAGAACCAGTCCCCCTGCATCATCAAAACACAGGAGTTTACTCCCTGTACTTGCTTATTCCAAAGAAGGACGGCTCTCTGAGACCTATCCTAGACCTCAGACCCCTAAACCTGTACGTACACTCAGACCATTTTCACACGGTCACACTTCAACAGGTCCTTCCTCTTCTCTCACAAGGCGACTTCCTTGCCACTCTAGATCTCAAGGACACCTACTTTCATATTCCCATTCACATCTCTCACAGGAAATATCTCAGGTTTGTAGTGGACGGTCAGCACTACCAATTCAAGGTACTCCCTTTCGGAGTCACCACAGCACCCAGAGTATTCACCAAGTGTCTGGCGGTAGTTGCAGCTCACATAAGAAGACAACACATTCATGTCTTCCCATACTTGGACGACTGGCTCATAAAAGCCAACTCATACAATCAGTGTGTACATCACACTCGCGCCACAATCCAGCTACTCCACGACTTGGGGTTTACAGTAAACCACGCAAAATCTCACCTACAACCGTCCCACATACAACAGTACCTCGGTGCCACAATAAACAACTCAAAAGCACTTGCATATCCCAGCCCGTCCAGGATAGCAAGCATACAAAGCCTCATAACCAAATTTCAGCCGCAACACTCTTCCAGCTCGAGTGTTCATGCAGCTCATAGGGATGATGGCCTCTTGCATATTCATAGTACCTCACGCAAGACTCCAGATGCGTCCTCTGCAAGAGTGCTTAGCAAGTCAATGGAACCAAGCTCAAGGTCAGCTGACAGATCTGGTGTTGGTGGACGGCCGCACGCATCGCTCTCTGCAGTGGTGGAACACCCAAAACCTTTCCAAGGGGCGCCCGTTCATCGAGCCGGTTCCACAGATTGTGCTAACAGCGGACGCATCGCTCTCCGGCTGGGGAGCTCATCTACTACATCACACCATACAGGGCAGGTGGACGCCTCAACAGAAGTTACTCCATATCAATCACCTGGAGTTACTAGCCAGGAATACCTGGCCTTAACCCCTTCGATGCTCATGACGGAATGGTTCCGTCATGAGCATCGGTGCCCCTGTGCTCATGACGGAACCATTCCGTCATGAGGCCAGGAACACGAAATCCCTCTGCTGCAGACAGCAGAGGGATTTCCTTTCTCTCCCACAGCCTCGGGAGCTGGGGAAGAGCTTCCCAGCTCCCGAGGCCCCCCTCCCTTTCAGTGAAATGAAGATCAGCGCGCACGTCGCGCTGACTTCATTTCACAGAAAACTAAACTAAAATGAGCCTTTAGGCTCATTTCAGTTTCACTTTCTAATTGCTCAGGGGGCTATCTCAGCCCCCTGAGCACGTAGAAAGACGGGAGAAGTATCATTGGAAAGGGGAGAATCTCCCTTTCCAATGGTACTCTCCCCAGTGGATCTCTGCTTGGGGATCGCCCCAGGAGGGCGATCCCAAGCAGGGCTCCACCCACTAAGGCACCAGGGAGGGGAGCGGCCCCTTGGGCAAGGGCTTTGCTCCCCCAAAACATTGCCAATGTTCAGTCTTTCTGCCCCCTGGGGGCAGATGGGAGCAGTAGCCCCTATCTGCCCCCCGGGGGCAGAAAGCCCACTAGACACCAGGGATTTTTATTTGGTGCATTTTTTTTAGGGTGGGGGCTGCCCAAAGCGGGCACGCCAATGCCCCCACCCCCGTCACCATTGCAGCCTTTCTGCCCCGCTCTGGGGGGCAGAAAGCCCACTAAACGCCAGGGATTTTTTTTGTGCAATTTTTTTTAGGGTGGGGGCTGCCCAAAACGGGCACGCCAATGCCCCACCCCGCCGCCACCATTACAGCCTTTCTGCCCCCTGGGAGGCAGATGGGGGCAGTAGCCCCCAATCTGCCCCCTGGGGGCCAGAAAGCCCACTTGACGCCAGGGATTTTTTTGCGCATTTGTTTTTAGGGTGGGGCTGCCCGAGTGGGCACGCCAATGCCCACATCCCCGCCACCATTACAGCCTTTCTGCTCCCCTGGTCTCCCGATAAAATGGTACCTCACACGCGTGGGTGGGGCAAGTACCGCGACAGGCAAGGGCCCAAAACCTAGTGAGGTGACATCAAAATTACCTATCACAAACCAACCTGGGTTTCAAGGGGGTCTCATGAGTTTTTGGCCCGGGTTCGGCGGCCAGCTAGGAAAGCTACCAAACCCACACATTTCTGAAAACTAGACACCCGGGGATTCCAGGGAGGTATGGCTTGCGTGGATCCACCAACGTTTTCTTACCCAGAATCCCCAGAAACCTGAAATTTTATAGAAAAAAATCACTTTTTCACACTTTTGTGTAGGAAAGTTGTGGCATCACCGGGCTGACACAAATTTCCTACCACCCAGCATTCTCAGGTCTCCCGATACAAATGGTGCCTCACTCGGGTGGGAGGCCCAGAATACGCTGCGACAGGCAAGGGCCCAAAACGTATTGAGGCGACATCAAAAATGCCTATCACAAAGCGACCTGGTTTTGCAAGGGGTCCCATGACTTTTGGCCCGGGGCTCGCGGCCACCTAGGAAACCTAGCAAACCCACACATTTCTGAAAAGTAGACACCGGGATTCCAGGGAGGTATGGCTTGCGTGGATCCACCAACGTTTTCTTACCCAGAATCCCTGCAAACCTGAAAGTTTGCTGAAAAAATCACTTTTTTCACACATTTTTGTGTGGGAAAGTTGTGGCATCACCGGGATGACACAAATTTCCTACCACCCAGCGTTCCCCCAGGTCTCCTGATACAAATGGTGCCTCACTCGGGTAGGAGGCCCAAGTACCCACAACAGGCATGGGCCCAAAACGTATTGAGGCAACATTGAAATTGCCTATCACAAAATGTTTTGGGCCATTGCCTGTCGCGGGTACTTGGGCCTCCCACCCGAGTGAGGCACCATTTTTATCGGGAGACCTGGGGAACGCTGGGTGGTAGGAAATTTGTGTCATCCCGGTGATGCCACAACTTTCCCACACAAAAATGTGTGAAAAAGTGATTTTTTCAGCAAAATTTCAGGTTTGCAGGGTATTCGGGTAAGAAAACGTTGGAGGATCCACGCAAGCCATACCTCCTGGAATTCCCCAGGTGTCTACTTTTCAGAAATGTGTGGGTTTGGTAGGTTTCCTAGGTGGCCGCGAGCCTCGGGCCAAAAAGTCATGGGACCCCCTTGCAAACCAGGTCGTTTGTGATAGGCAATTTTGATGTCGCCTCAATAAGTTTTGGGCCCTTGCCTGTCGCTTACTTGGGCCTCCCACCCGAGTGAGGCACCATTTTTATCGGGAGACCTGGGGAACGCTGGGTGGTAGGAAATTTGTGTCATCCCGGTGATGCCACAACTTTCCACACAAAAATGTGTGAAAAAGTGATTTTTTCCAGCAAAATTTCAGGTTTGCAGAGGATTCTGGGTAAGAAAACGTTGGTGGATCCACGCAAGCCATACCTCCCTGGAATCCTCAGGTGTCTGCTTTTCAGAAATGTGTGGCTTTGCTAGGTTTCCCTAGGTGGCCGCCGAGCCCCGGGCCAAAAGTCATGGGACTCCCTTGCAAAACCAGGTCGTTTTGTGATGGGCATTTTGATGTCGCCTCAATACTTTTGGGCCCTTGCCTGTCGTGGGTACTTGGGCCTCCCACCCGAGTGAGGCACCATTTTTATCGGGAGACCTGGGGCAATGCTGGGTGGTAGGAAATTTGTGTCAGCCCGGTGATGCCACAACTTCCCCACACAATAATGTGTGAAAAAAGTGATTTTTTTTTTCCAGCAAAATTTCAGGTTTCTGGGGGATTCTTGGTAAGAAAACATTGGGGGGAGCCACGCAAGCCATACCTCCCTGGAATCTCCCATGTGTCTACTTTTCAGAAATGTGTGGGTTTGGTAGGTTTCCCTAGGTGCCGGCAGAGCTAGGGTTCAAAAACTACAGCTAGGCACTTTGCCAAAAAGGGTCATTTTTCACAGTGAAATTGGGGTGTGTCCACGTTGCGTTTTGCGTCGCTTTCCTGTCGCGGGCACTAGGCCTACCCACACAAGTGAGGTGCCATTTTTCTCAGAAGACTTTGGGGAACGCTGGGTGGGTGGAATTTTGTGGATCCATGCAGATTCCAGAACTTTCCACCACAGAAAAGCGAGGAAAATGTTTTTTTTTTACACTTTAGGTTTGCAAGGGATTCTGGGTAACAGAACCTGGTGAGAGCCAGTCAAGTCACCCCATCCTGGATTCCCCTGGGTGTCTAGTTTTCAAAAATGTATAGGTTTGCTATGTTTCCCTAGGTGCCGGCAGAGCTAGGGTTCAAAAACTACAGCTAAGCACTGCAAAAAAAGGGTCATTTTTCACTGTGAAAATGTGGTGTGTCCACGTTGTTTTGCGCTGTTTCCTGTCGCGGGCACTAGGCCTACCCACACAAGTGAGGTACCGTTTTTCTCGGAAGACTTTGGGGAATGCGGGGTGGGTGGAATTTTGTGGATCCACGCAGATTCCAGAACTTTCCACCACAGAAAAGTGAGGAAAATGTTTTTTTTGACAATTGTTTAGGTTTGCAAGGGATTCTGGGTAACAGAACCTGGTGAGAGCCAGTCAAGTCACCCCATCCTGGATTCCCTGGGTGTCTAGTTTTCAAAAATGTATAGGTGTGCTAGGTTTCCTAGGTGCCGGCAGAGCTAGGGTTAAAAATTACAGCTAGGCACTTTGCAAAAAAAGGGTCATTTTTCATTGTGAAAATGTGGCGTGTCCACGTAGCGTTTTGAGCCGTTTCCTGTCGTGGGCACAAGGCCTACCCACACAAGTGAGGTACCATTTTTATCGGGAGACTTAGGGTAACACAAAATTGTAGAGCAACTGTTATTATCTATTGACTTTTGATGCATTTCTGCCTTCCAAATGAAAGACAATGTGTAAAAAGAAGTCATTTTGAAAAATGTCCTATAATTCTCATGCTAGTATGGGTACTCCCAATTTCGGAAATGTGCAAATATCTACTATTTCTAAACTCTATATTTTGTTCCCATTTCAGAAATACATAGGTGTCTTTCATACCGATTTTTCCATGTATAAATTTTCCCAGAATAATTGCTATATACCCGGACATAATAAAAAACCATTGCAAGACGCTGCTCAGTTGGCTCTGGGTTCGTCGGGTTCTTGGTGAACCTACAAGTCCTATATATCGCCACAACCAGAAAGGTCCAGCGGATGTAACGGTATATTGCTTTCAAATAGCTGTCATAATTAGAAGAAGTTACAGGTGAAAACGTTGACACAAATGGCTGATTTTTTCAACTAATTTTCAATTTTTACTATATTTAACTGTTCGTTTCTATAAAGAAAACTTGAAGGATCTACACAAATGACCCCTTGCTGAATTCAGAATTTTGTCTACTTTTCAGAAATGTATGGCTTTCCAGGATCCATTATTGCTTTCATACCCATTTCTACCATTAACTGGAAGGAGGTTGAAAGCACAAAAAATAGCAAAAATAGACTGTCCCAGAAAAATGCCAAAACTGTGTAAAACATTTTGGTTTTCTGACAAAAGTCTGCTTGTCCCTGAAAGCTGGGAAGATGGTGATTTCAGCACCACAACCCCTTTTTTGATGCCATTTGCAGGGAAAAAACCAGACGCTTTCATCTGTAGCCCTTTTTTCGCATTTTTCCCCAAAAAACCAAAATTTAGCTGTATTTTGGCTAATTTCTGGGTCCCCTCCAGGGGAATCCACAAACCCTGGGTACCTTTAGAATCCACATGCTGTTGGAAAAAATGGACGCAAATTTGGCGTGGATACGTTATGTGGTCAAAAAGTTACAGGGGCCTATGCGCGAACTACCCCAAATAGCCAAAAAAAGGCTTGGCACAGGAGGGGAAAAGGCCTAGCAGCGAAGGGGTTAAAGTAATTCCAGAAACAAATATCAGGCAAGGCTGTCCTAGTCCGGACCGACAACATCACAGCAATGTACTACATACAGAAACAAGGCGGGACACACTCCCTACAGCTCTCGCAACTAGCACAAAGCATATGGAGATGGGCTATTCCTCAGAACATTTTTCTCCTAGCACAACACGTTCCAGGAGTCCAGAACAACATAGCAGATCTGTTAAGTCGTCAGACGCAACAGATTCACGAGTGGGAACTTCATCCACAAGTCCTTCAACCGTTCTTCCACATGTGGGGGCAGCCACAGATAGATCTCTTCGCCACACACAAACGCCAAATGCCCAAGCTTCGCCGCCAGATATCCACACCCATTGTCCAAAGGCAATGCGATGTGGATGAATTGGTCAGTCATATTTGCGTACGCTTTTCCGCCTCTCCCACTCATTCCACTGGTGGTGCGCAAACTGCAGCAACACTCACTCACTCTCATCCTAGTTGCTCCAACATGGGCCAGACAACCGTGGTACACCAGATTACTGGAACTATCTGTAGTCCCGCACCAAAAACTACACCTCTCCCCACGCCTCTTAACCCAGAACCATGGAGAGATCAGACACCCGGACCCAACACAGCTCAACCTAGCAATCGGACTCCTGAGGTCTTAGAGTTTGGTTACCTTAACCTTCCCCCTGACTGTATGAATGTTATCAAAGAGGCTAGACGCCCCACCACTAAACCTACTATGCAGCCAAGTGGAAAAGATTTGTAATATACTGTAACAACAACAACACCAATCCTTTAGATGTGTCTATTCAACACATCATAGGTTTACTACATCTCCAAAGTGTAACTTAGCATACACATCTATTAGGTTACACCTCGCTGCCATAGCAGCCTACTTACAAAATAGACAACACTTGTCGCTATTCAGGGTACCTGCCATCAAAGCATTTATGGAAGGCCTCAAAAGAATAATTCCTCCCAGGGTACCACCCTCACCTGTATGAAATTTAAACATTGTTCTCACAAGACTAATGGGTCCTCCATTTGAACCTCTGCACAAATGCGAGCTACAATTTCTAACATGGAAAGTCGCTTTCCTGGTGGCCATTACTTCCCTTAGAAGAGTCAGTGAGCTACAAGCACTAACTATTCAAGAACCCTTTTTACAACTCCATCACAACAAAGTAGTTCTCAGAACCAATCCAAAATTCCTCCCTAAGGTTATTTCTCCCTTTCATCTCAATCGGTCTGTGGAGTTGCCAGTATTCTCTCGCAACCACAAACACTTCATGAAAGAGCTCTTCATACTCTGGATGTTAAAAGAGCACTCCTTTATTACATTGAAAGAACAAACCCTTTTCACAAAACAACTTTTCGTGTCCTTCTCACCACCACATAAAGGCAACCCCATATCAAAATCTGGTATTGCAAGGTGGATTGTAAAATGCATACAAATTTGCTATCACAAAGCAAAACGTACATTATCTATCCCCCTAAAGCCCACTCTACCCGAAAGATAGGGGCTTCAATGGCATTTTTAGGGAACATTCCCTTAGATGACATCTGCAAAGCAGCTACATGGTCTACACCGCACACATTCACAAAACACTATTGTGTAGATGTGCAAACAAAACAACAAGCTACTGTGGGCCAGGCTGTACTCAAAACACTATTTCAAACTACTGCAGCAGATACTGGTGGTCGCCGCTAAGGAGGAGTACTGCTATACAATCTATGCACAGTGTGTGATCTGTAGCTCATATGCCTCGAACGGAAAATGCTACTTACCAGTATGCATCTGATCTTGGCATGTAGAGCTGCAGATCCACACACGCCCACCCACCTCCCCGGCTACCTTTTATCTGTTTCAGTATTATCTTATTTAGATACAGCATTCATGGGCATCTTTTCTGTTTCTCACAAAACTCCATCATTTCCCTGCTGGCGAAAAACAATCTGAAGATGGAGCCGATGCCCATGCGCACTATCATCCAAAGGAGGACTCTCCTATCTCGTGACTTATAAAGACTTTTCCAAGACAAAAACAAGTGCAAACATCCGGGCCCAACACCAGATGGCGATCTATGCACATTGTGTGGATCTGCAGCTCTACATGCCAAGAACAGATGCATACTGGTAAGTAGCATTTTCCTTTCCTCCATAGGATAACATTGACTGTTTTTCTTGGAAAAGTTTCTAGGTGTGGAGTTTGAAAACCTAAAGAAATTCTTTAAAATTGTACTATTTAACAAAAATGCTTTTACTTACCTGTTTACAGGAAATGTCCCAGTGTAGTATCCAGGTATACTACACTGTGTAAGAAAAGTAATCTAAAAAGTAACTTACCTGATAGTTTACTGAAAAGTCCATTCAAGTCTATGTCCTGTATTTACAAAGCATTGCATTTCTCTGAAACAATACTGGAAGTCAAAAGAAAGTGCATATACCATTACAAATCCAAACTGTATTACAACTGTATATTTACTGCAAGGTATTTATCACTTACCTGTGCCAGGCTTGCTTGGTTCTAGGAAATAAAATAACTAAAAGAATATTATTATGCAAAAACAATTGGTCTGAAGTTCAGTCTTTGAGTGTGTGAATTCATTTGCTGACTGAGTGTGTACAACAAATGCTTAACACTGTCCTCTGATACTGCCTTACTGCTCGCCCACACTACCCCAAATAGAGAGTAAGGTTCTATCTACTTTTACCTCTGCCTACCTTTTGGGTTCCACTGGACTCTCTGCACACTATAACTCACTTTGGTGTAGTATATACAGAGCCAGCTTCCTACACCCTGCCACATGTAAGGCAGTCACTCCTAGGGGAGAGAAGAAATATAAACACTCCTCCAAAGAACCTATTTACATCAAAGGGTCAGTGACTGCGGACTCCATCATAACAGCCAGAAAGAGAGCTAATGTGCCTACCACTACTGGTCCACCACCGGACAAAGAAAGCAAAATAATGGATCTTATGGGGAGAAAGGTCGAGAGGAGTGCTGCAAACCAATGGCGCATCGCCAGTTCCAATAACTTGCTAAACAGGCATGCATACCAACATTGGGAGGAGGTAGGAGATCTACTGAAACACCTACCAGAACAATACCAAAAAAGAGCAAGCCACTTAGTAGAAGAGGGTAAGAATATAGCAAATACATGCTTAAAATCTGCCCTAGATGCCGCAGAAACATCAAGCAGACAGATGATGGTTGGCATCACGGAAAGGAGACGCGCATGGCTGCGCATTCTCAAAATTCAAGCCAGAAGTTAAAAAACATACTGAACTTGCGTTTCAATGGGGAACAGCGTTTTGGAAGCGCTGTGGACGACACACTGAACAAATTAAAGAAAGACAATGAAACAGCATGGTCTATGGGTGCACTACAATTCAGAGGGAACATGCGTAGAGGAACCACCCCCTCAAGGAGACCAGTGGGGAGAGGGAACCATCACCCCACAACTTCACACCAAACTTTCCAACAAGGTTACCAAGGTGGAAACCAGGAAAAACAAGGACGGCAGCAAAATTGGCAATACCAACAAGGCAGACAATCCTTTCGAGGACGCCCCCATGGAAGAGGCCTGCCACACAAGCTAAATGACTACATTGCGAACACGGCACACACTCCAGAAAGATCACGGAGGGTGCACACAAAGAACCAAAGACATCAAACAAACCGTTCCTCCAACATTCTACACCAGTAGGAGGCAGACTAAAGAATTTCCTCCAAAAATGGAAGGAAATCACTTCCGACAAATGAATCTTAAACATAATACAGTACGGTTACTGCATAGAACTAGTCAAAACACCCCCCAACCAGAAGACCAAAGAGGAAAATACTTTCCAAAGGAGAAACTACTGTTACTCCCAGAAGTACAGGAACTACAAGCAAAAGAAGCGATAGAACACGTACTACACAAGGAAAGAAACAAGGGAAATTACTCTACGTAGTTCCTAATCCCAAAGATGGAAGGAACACTACGTCCTATCTTAGATCTCAGATTCCTCAACAAGTTCATAAAAACGCAAAGATTCAAGATGACAACCCTGCAAGAGGTAATACCGCAGGTACATAAGAGAGACTACATGGCTACCATAGACTTAAAAGATGCCTATCTGCACATCCCAATGAACAACAGACACAAGAGGTTACTAAGATTTGTAGTCCACGACACACGCTACCAATTCATAGTGCTAGCTTTTTGTCTAAAGTCAGCACCAAGAGTGTTCACAAAGTGTCTAGCAGCAGTAGCCGCACACTTAAGAAGACCGGGAATACATGTATACCCGTACCTGGACGACTGGTTAGTAAGGGTAAACTCGTATGAAGTCTGCATACAGCACATACACCAGGTAATAGATGCACTAATCCACCTCGATTTTTCAATACACTGGGACAAATCTTCGCCAGAACAAGACAAAATGTTCTTAGGAGCAAGAATAGATACAGTAGTGGGGAAAGTACTCCCAAACGAGAAACGAACAATAGCCTATTGAAGGAGACACAGCTATACTGGAAAGGGCAAGCTCTGACAGTGGGGAAGTTACTAGGGATGATGGTTTCATGCATTCACTTAATCCCAAACATCCGCCTACACATGAGACCATTCCAGGAATGGCTTCAAGCACAATGGGCACAAGCAACGGGGAGTTGGGAGGATCTAGTGGTTGTCACACAAAAAATACAGGAAGAAATAGCATATTGGAACAAGGGTTACATATCCCAAGGGAGACCCTTCAAGCAACCAACTCCAACAGTGACCATAACAGATGCCTCACAAATGGGGTGGGAAGCTCACATGGACAACCTCAAAGTGAGGGCACTGTGGACACAGCAGGAAGCTGTATAGCACATCAACATCCTAGAGTTAAAGACAGTCTTCCTAGCCTTAAAAGCCTTTCACAAAGAGTTGTAAGGAAAAACAATTCTAGTACAAACGGACAGCACAACCACCATGTTTTACATAAACAAACAAGGGGGAACACATTCTGTAACACTTTCAACTCTAGCTCAGCAACTGTGGACGTGGGCGATTCCACGGAACATAAACATAATAGCAATCCACCTGCCAGGCAAGGACAATGTAGAAGCTGAAAGACTGAGCAGACAAGCTTCGTCATCTCACGAGTGGGAGATGAATCAATACGAACTCAGCAAGATTTTTCGCAAATGGGGAACTCCAGCGGTTGACCTCGTTGCAACACCCCAAACTGCAAAATGCCAACGCTTCGTGTCAAGGCAACCTTGCAATCAGTCCCTATGGAATGCGCTAGGAATAAACTGGTCAGGGAGATTTCCTTATGCTTTTCCCCCGATACTACTACTCCACAAAGTAATCAACAAGTGCAAGATCAGCCACATGACAATAATTCTTATTGCCCCACAATGGGCGAGGCAAACCTGGTTCTCCGAGATAATGGAGATGTCTCAGGGGATAATTCACAAATTGCCAAACAGACGAGACTTGCTAACCATGCAAGAAGGAAGAGTGCTCCACCAAGGTCCAGAAAGCCTGAGCCTCGCAGCATGGCTCCTGAGGACATAGAATTTGCGCACCTAAAGGTACCAGAAAGTACTATGGCAGTCCTAAGGGAAGCGAGACAGCCGACCACTAGAAAATGCTACACGGCAAAATGGAAAAGATACTTTCTATGGTGCCTCAGAGAAGGTCTTTCCCAGAAAATCACACAAGAAAAGCCAGTTCTAAGGTACTTAACACATCTACTGCAGAGTAAACCAACCTACGCTTCACTGAAAGTTCACTTAGCAGTAATAGTAGCATATACAAGAGGACTCGCAGGGAAGAGCTTCTTCACTTCTCATGTGGTAAAATGGTTCCTGGAAGGGGCAAAGAGAATGGCCCCACCAAGCACTGTGCCAGCACCCACATGGAATCTAAATGTTGTACTCGCTCAGCTGATGAAGGCACCATTTGAACCACTACACAAAGCAACGCCACAAATGCTCAGACTGAAGACTGCCTTTTTAGTGGTGATAAGTTCACTACGTAGAATTAGTGAGTTGCAAGCACTAACTTTACATCATTTATTACATTGAAAGAACAAAGGAATACAGAAAGACAAAGCAATTCTTTGTATCTTTTGCCAACAGTTTTCTGGGAAGGATAGTAACCAAGAACACAATTGCAAGATGGATTGCACAAGCCATACAATTATGCCACAAACAAGCAGGACAAACATTACAAGGAGCCCCGCGGACTCGCTCAACAAGAAAGAAAGGAGCAACAATCTCCTTTCTAGCCAGTACTCCAATTCGGGACATTTGCATGGCAGCAACAAGGTCTTCAGTGCACACGTTCACGAAACATTACTGTGTGGACATTCAGATGAATAAGGTAGCACAAGTAGGACAAAAAGTCTTGCACCATCCATTCACAAACCAACGCTCATCTTCCACCCAGCCACCACAAGACTAGCAAACCGCTACAAAATCTATGCACATCATGTGAATCCAGAAAAGATTCATGCTGCAAAACATATAGTTTCTTACCTGTCAGTGTAGTTTTGCAGCTGAAGAATTTTTCTGGATTCACTAGCGAACCCACCCTCCACCAAGAAAGATGAGACGAGAGGGAGGGGGAAAAAAAAGAATCCGAAGATGGCGACGTCTCAGGAGGACACCAAATGGTGGGATGTTGACGCCCACTTACAAACGGGGGGAGGACAAATACAATAATTCTAGACCCAACCACTAGATGGCGGAATAATGCACAGCATGTGAATCAAGAAAATTCTTCAAGTTGCAAAACTACACCGACAGGTAAGAAACTGTATGCTCTTTGCATTAGAACTTCCTTTTTGCCAAACGTGGTCACTCTTTCATGTAGGCCAGGGCATCACCCTGCCTACTTTTTACGCTCCGCCACATCCCGCCAAGGAAAAGGAGCAACTTCACCGTCTGGACCCAGAAAGAGCGTTGCCGTTCTGCATTGGCCGCATGAAAGAGTTCTGGGTGAATGATCAACTCTTCGTGGGTTATATCGGAGCAAAGAAGGGAAAAGCTCTACAGAAATGGACCATCGCCCGATGGATCGTGCTCTGCTTTAACATCTGCTATGGATTGGATAAGAAGCAACCCCCTGAGGGCTTGCAGTCCCATTCCACCAGAGCTAAGGCTGCAACCACTGCGTTAGCACTTCGAGTCACGGTCCTGGACATCTGCCAGTCCGCAACATGGCCCTCTCTGCACATGTTGTAGGAAACTGGCTCTATATATACTACACCAAAATGAGGTATAGTGTGTATAGAGTCCAGGTGACCCCAGAGGTAGGCAGAGGTTAATGATAGATAGAACCTTACTCTCCATTTGTGGTAGAGTGGTCGAACAGTAAGGCAGTATCAGACGACCGTGTTAAGCATTTGATGTACACACTCGGTCAGCAAATGAATTCACACACTCAAGAACTGAACTCTAGACCAATTGTTTTTGTATAAAAAATATACTATTTTATTTTTAGAACCAAGCAAGCCTGGCACAGGTAAACATTAAATACTTTACAGTAATAAGTAGCTGATTGTAGAACAGTTTGAAAATGCAATAGGAATTGTACTTTGTTTGATTTACAGGGGATGCAGTAGGTTGCAATACTTAGCAAATACATTACATTGAAATGAATAGGCTTTTTCAGTAAATTACAGGTAAGTTACTTTTTACGTTACTTTTCTAACTCAGTGCTGGATACCTAGATTCAGCACTGGGACATTTCCTGCAAACAGGTAAGTAAATACGTTTTGGTTATTCGTGCGATTTTTAAAGAATATTTTTAGATTTCAAAACTCCACACTTTGACACTTTTTCTCCAAAAAGTTTCTATGTTATCGGTTCACAGGTAAGTTATCGACTGTGGGAGTTAAGGTTCTGGGGTTAGACTCAGGGGTCCACCAGGGTCAGTGATGCACTCTTGTTACACCCTCAGCGGCACTAGGGCGGCCGGGTGCAGAGTGTTGAGGCCCAATGTTATCCTATGGAGGATAGGGGGTCTCCGGTTGGTGGCTGCTGGGAAGCAGGCCTCTGGGTTGTGGGAGCAAAGCTCCTAGACTTTAGCTCAGGGCAAATGGGGAAACAGCTTAGCACAAAAGGTGCACCCTCAGCGGCACTAGGGCGGCCGGGTGCAGGGTGCTATTTCGTCGTCTGAAGTCCTGTTTCCAATGGAGAACCTCCGGTCAGCAAAAGCACTGCAGGCAGGGAGACTAAGGACTTCTGGGTGCGACCACCACTTCGAGAGGTAAGTTGGGAAGTTGAGGGTTGGTGAGGCACCGTTGGTTTGGGCACACGAGGCCGTGGGGCGTCGGGTGCCTTTTGTGGTCGGATCGGCTTACCAGCTCCGGGTCGCGGTTAGAGGGGCCTTCTGGAATTCGACTGCAGGCGTCGGCTGGAGGCTTGAGGCAGGTCAGGGGTCGCCGGATCTCCGTTCAGGATCGCCGGGGTGACCTCCTCGTGTTTGCCTGTTCGGGCCGTGGACGGCGGGTGCAGAGTGGGGCAGATTCGTGGTCTCTGGCTGCTGCCAGAGGTTGCAGTTTGAACAAATCCGGTGTTCACGGGAGAAGCAGTCTTTGGAAGTGAAGGCAGGCAGGTCCGCCGAGGTTTTTGAGGTTGCTGGCTGCAGGACACACCGGGATTTCGCAGGAGCAGGTTCGAGGGGAGACAGGCCGGGAAAGCTGGGGCCAAGTCAGTGGGCGTCTTCCTCTTGTTAGCTGGCTGCACGGCTGTTCAGTCCTTCTTCTTCTTCTTTTCTTCTTGTTTCTTGGCTGGATCTGAGGAAGCAAGGTTCAGGGTGCCCCCTAAATACTAGATTTAGGGGCTTTACAGGTAGGTAAAGGGCAGGGACCATTGGGTCCCTTCCCTGGGGTGGGTACACCCCCTATCGGGCCACCCTCCAGTGGGAGGGGGCAGGAGCCTGTCCCTGGTTGGTTGGGTCCCCCATCCTCCAGATGGCGGGGACTCTGAGTTGCTTCACCTCGCCTCCCCACCTGAGGGGTGGAGTTGGCAGAGGTGGGCACACTCTCTCCCTCACTTGTTTTTCCCGCTGGTTCTCCCGCCCAAAGTGGGGGGTAGAACCAGTGGGGACCAGTTGCTGAAAGCAGCAAATGGTCTTTGGAGGCTCACAAGGCGGCATGCCTTTGAAGCTTCCCCTTTCGTGAACCCTGCCCATCCTGGGGGAGGAGGCTTGGCACCTCGTCCCAGGATGTGCATTGTTTCCAGGCCCCGAGAGCAGCAGGCTCTCGACCCAGGCGTCCAGAAACATGTCTGTCGGTGGCAGTCTAAGCAGCCACTCAGTCGGGTCACTAGAAGTTGGTCGAGTTTCAGGGAGCATCTCTAAGATGCCCTCTGTTGTGCATTTACATTAAATCCCACACTGGCATCAGTGTGGGTTTAATGTGCTGAGAAGTTTGATACCAAACTTCTCAGTCTTCAGTGTAGCCATTTTGGTGCTGTGGAGTTCGTAATGACAAGCTCCCAGCACCATATACTCTTAATGGCAGCACTGCACTTACAATGCCTAAGAATGGACTTAGACACTGTAGGGGTACAGGGCTCATGCACCTGTACCCTCACCACTGGTATGGTGCACCCAGCTAGAGGGGTGACTGATCTATGCCAGGGCAGTGGTTTGTAGGCATGGCACACAGGGATGTGTGCCATGTCGACTCTTCACTTTGTTCTGCACCAAGACACGCAGCCTGCAAAGGCAGTGTGTGAGTGAAAAGGTACAGGGCCTCTAAGGATGGCACAATAAGTGCTGCAGCCCTTAGAGGCCTTCCCTGGTCACAGTGCCCTGGGTACCTGTGGCCAGGGATGCCAATTGGGTTTAGGCTTCAATTCAGTTTTTAGGGAAGGAACATAGGCCCTGGGTACCTGATTAGCAGGAGCCCAGGGCACACTCAGTCAAAGAACATCAGCAATTCAGCAAAAAGTGGGGGCATACCATGCAGAAAGAGGGCACTTTCTCACACATGTTCACAAAAAACTAGTGTCTGGATTTTCCAGTAGAGACTCTGTAGCTGCAGTTTCCTTACCGACCCACCTATCCTCCCCGCTCTGCGAATGGATTTCTAGGGACAGGGCTTTCCCCTTTCAGGGCCCTAGTTTTCCACACCTGTGGTCGGTGTTCTTCGTGGCTCCGCACTCCTGCCGTGGAAAGTCGCAAAAAGAAACTGACGTCAGCAGGCTGGGGCTGTATCTATATAGAAACCGCACAAGTAACTTCTGGTGTGGACGCCGCTGATGACTTCAGGCGGAGCCGAATGACTCCTCCTACCGGCATGCAGGGGTACTGCTCAAGAAAACTTTCCAGATCCAGTCTGACGCCTGGTGATTCTAAGAAAAGAAATCTGTGGCTAGATGGCATATCTGCCAGATATAGCGCTACCGATGGTAAGTAACTTGTTCTTCGAGTGCATTTGTACAGCTGCCCTGGGACACCAGTGCTAAGCAGTACCTACACAGGACTGATGTTGGATGATAGCTCCATCAGTATGTACTGAATGTATCTGTTAATGGTGTTTTTTAATTGAATTTTAAGAAAAAAATGGTGGATAGATACAGATAAAAAAATGCTTTGCATTATAAAATCTGAATCGCATAAGCCTACGGGAATCCTTCCCTTTAAAACTGAAATAAATTAATGAAACTTATGAAGCAGGTATTCAGTAGTACTGCTTTTCAATCCGTGCAGTGTTCACTGTGGTTTGTACCTTCCAGTCTAATCCAGTGTGACCACGTTAGTGTAACTGCAGACCCAATCAACATTTTAAAAGCCTTATCCAGGCCAAACCCTTTTTTAAATCTTTGAACTACCAGGCTGTTTTTCTCTATTCTGTGTTCCAGGTGTTTCAGGTTTAGGAATTTTTGCGAGATGGAAAACAAAACCTCTGTTCATGATAAGAAACCATATCTGAAACGCAGAATGAAAAAGGCATAGAGCTTGAGGCATTTAAATGTGGTGTCATATAGACCAATGTACTTGTGCTATCATCTGAAAATGTGGTGTGTTAATACTTGTGTTCTTTACTTAATTTTTATTTTTATTATTTTTTGTACCCCCCAGTAGGGAGTGGCGCAGAGCAGAGGCACGTGATGATGAGCCACCTTCACGGTCTGCTGGTGCTGATGTCCAAAGTGGAGATTCGCCTGTAAAACGTGTTTTAGATGATGACCGACCTGGAAGGAGAGTGCTTGATGACGACCGCCCATTGAGACGGGGTCTTGATGATGAGCGTCCATTAAGGCGGGGTCTAGATGATGAACGGCCATTGAGGAGAGGTTTGGATGATGACAGACCACCCAGACGTGCAGCAGATGAAGATAAGGTATCATGGCGTTTAGGAGATGATGATCGGGCCCCACGACGTGGATTGGATGATGACCGAGGTCCCCGTCGGGGGTGGGATGACGACCGCACACCAAAACGACCTTGGGACGAAGACCGTGCACCAAGGCGTGCTTGGGATGACGATCGTACTCCTCGTCGTGGGCTAGACGATGACCGAGCTCCCCGTCGTGGTATTGATGATGACCGAGCGCCTCGTCGTGGCTGGGATGATGACAAAGCTCCTCGTAGGGGCTGGGATGATGGGCCCAGGCGTGGCCTGGATGACGACCGTGGGCCAAACCGTGGACTCGAAGAAGACCGTGGGCCAAAACGTGGACTGGATGATGACCGTGGACCTAGGCGTGCATGGGATGATGATCGTCCAGCCAGAAGAGGGAATGACATTGATGATACCTGGAAGCCTTTGGGGAGACCAGGTAATGAAATTTGCTTTTTTTTGGGGGTTTTTTTTTGTTACCCTTGAATTTTATTTAGCTTGTAGCCACAGCAGAGGTAGTTTGCATGTAGTATAAAGAGTGCACTCCATTTGCCTCAAGATGAGTAAGCACTTTGTTTGCTGAGGTTGAGTAGGCCTGGGCGGTGAACTCCGCTAAGAGTTTTCTGCAATCCGCGTTCCGCGGAGCTCGAGGAGTGCAGAAAACTCTGCTCTGTGTAGTGCGGCTGGGGGTTTTTTCCCGCTCGCCAACGGTAAGTTGGCGATCGCGAGCTGCTGCTCGGGTAGAATTTCTACCCGAGCGGCAGGAAGATCACCGTGAATGGCAGTTCGCACTGCACTCCCCCACTTGCAGAACTCCCCAGAGTTTTTGTCACTTCGCGGAGTTCCGGGCAGCGAAACTCCGCGAACCACGTCCAGTCCTGGTTATGAGTTGATAAAATGCTTAGCTTTCATTTACAAGCTTCAGCCTCTATACTGAGAAAACATGCCAGCCTTTAGGACTGGTGTCTGCTGTAGGAAGCTGGCTCTGCATATACTATACTAAAGTAAGGTATAGTGTGCGCAGAGTCCAGTGGATGCCCAAAGGCTTTCAGAGACTAAAGTAGATAATACTAATGCTCTGTTTTGTGATAGTGTGGGCAAGTAGTTAGGCTTATCAGAGGGCAGTGCTAAGCATTTGTTGTACACACACAGACCAGAAATGATTACACACACTCAATGAATGAATCCAAGACCAATGGCTTGTAAAAATCTTAATTTTATTCATTTTATAGAACCAAAGATACTTTGTTGCAGTAAAATACGTTTTGCTATATCACTGTTTTTCAATGTAAAAAGTGAACACCGTACACTTTTCAGTCAATACAATCTAATCCAATGGGATTAAACATAATCAGCAATATGCAGGTAAATAAATGATTTACAATATTGATTTTTTGGATGAAGAATCAGTACCGGGCAAGGTTCAGGTAAGTGACCTCACTGCACCACCAGCGGCACTGGGGGTGGCTGGGTGCTGAGGTTAAACTCTGGTTCTGGTGCCAATGTTATCCAATGGAGAAAAGGGGCAAACGATGTGGTACTACTAAAAAGTAAGTAGAACGGTTTGGTAGCCCAGTCTCCGGGAGTTAAGGTAAACACAGAGGGGGTGACAAGGCAGCACCAAACTTACACCCACAGGGGCGACCAGGTGCAGACTGCCAACACAGGGTCAGGCGTCCAATGCAAACAAATGGAGAATCTCTAAGTTGGAAAAAGGCTGCAGGCTCAGGCCAGGAGACTGGACGAAAGAAACCTACAGCTGCACAGGTAAGTTGGGATGTGCTGCGCCGTCGGGACCCCATCGGTTGATCTCCCCAATGCCCAGGGGCTCCGGGTGCAGGGGTGTCCTTCGGCATCTGAAATCAGCTTACCGGTGCAGGTTGGGGGGCGGGGGGAGTCATCGTGCAGAGGCTGAAGGGGTCAACCCATGGTGGACTCTTGCTCTATATTGCTGGGGAACCTTTGCTGGACTGGTGGGCCACTGGAACTCTGGCGTGGGTGTCTGGTGCAAAGGTAGTGGGTTTTGCGGTTCTGCAGACATAGCACTTTGTCTTTAAAGGTAGTTTTCTTCTGGACCGGTCCGTTGTCCACAGGAGATTAAAAGTCTTTTTACAAGGCAGGATGTACTCCCAGGGTTCTGGAGGTCGCTGGACTGCGGGATGAGTCGCTCTTCTTTAGCAGGGACTTAGATGGCTGCAGACAGGCTAGTAGGGCTGGGGCCAAGTCAGTTGATGTCTTAAGTCTTCGCTGCTGCACGGATCTTCTTTGTCCTCTTTTTCGTAGGTTGTCGGTAATCTGAGGATTAAGGTTCAGCGATGCCTCTAAATATTCAATTTAGGGACGTTACATGGGTTCGAAGGTAGTAGTCAATGGGCTACTTAGCTTTCGGGTGCCTACACCCTTTGTGTCCACTACCTCTGGGTAAGGGGCATACCCCTAACCCTATTGGCTATAATCCTCTAAAACAATATGGAGGATTTTGAAAGGAGGGGTTCACTTCAGCTAAGGGCACCTTGGAGGTGGCCCTGTCGGAGAGGGCCCACATCTCTCCTGCTTACTAATTTTCCCGACGACCTTGCCCCCAAAAGTGGGGCTTGGTCAGGGGGGGCGGGCATCTCCACTAGCAGGAAAGTGCCCCTTTTTGCATGGTTGCCCCCCACTTTTTGCCAGATGTTTGATGCTCCTTGACTAAGTGTGCCCTGGGTTCCTGCTAACCGGGTACCAAGGGCCTGAGTTCTTTCCCGAAAACTGTACCTTTGCTCCCACATTGGCACTCCTCTGGCCTACATTTAAGTTGCATGTAAAAGGTACCAGGGTTACCAAGGGCCTTGTAGCCAGAGAAAGTCTCCGAGGGCTGAAGCATATATTATGCCCCCCTCAGAGACTCCTCCCCTGACCCATCCACGCTGCCAGGGCAGTCTGTGCCATGCGGAGACCCTAAAACTACAAGTCGACATGACACATATCTCTGTGTGCATCCTGTGCTTGTCTCCTGAGCACAGAGAACAGGACTGCAACGCGTGTGAGGCTTTCCGATAGAAGAAAACGCTTTGCGACCGTCGGGCTCGACGTCACGACATGCAGAGCCAACACACCCGTTCCATTCTGGACCTCTTCGGAGAAGATTCGGAACAAGAGACTGGAGACGCTATAGGAGCCGAGGAAGAACATGACCCGATCTCCATCTCTGACTACGGCTCCGAGGGGGATGAAGACATCCTGCAAGGGCAGTGTACCGTGAGTACAGATCCTCCCTTGCCCCAAAGTCCACCTCAGCCCCTAGAAGAAGGCTCCGGGCCACGGTCGGCACTGAGAACATGTTTCCGACGCCCCGCCTTCCGGCTCGGCACCGAAACATACCCCAAAGCCTTCCGGCTCCGAAAAGAGCCGTTCGAAATCGGGCACAGAGCCGAAACCTTCGGGATCAAAGTCCAAATCAGGCTCCGCCCCACCCTAGAAATCCCCGGCACCCAAAACCCCGGCACCCAAAGCACCGGCACCGACGTCTTCGGCACTGAAACAAACGGATGCGCCGGTTCCGCCAAAAGAGCACCATTCCGATGTTCCACCCTCCAAACCGGATCCGAAACAGCGGGAGCTCTATATTCATAGATAAATATTCATAAGGACTCCCAGACAGCGAAAGCCCTAGAAAAAGCAAAGGCTTCGAAGAGCAGTCAAGAAAAGGACTCCTCGACGTCGAAAAAAGAAGGGGCGAAACAGGCTTCGACTTAGAGGTCGATAGACTCGAAGAGAGGGGCAGAAAATCTCGACGCCGGACAAGCGGCAGAGATGGAGAAGAAAAAGAGAAGGCTCGAGGCTGAAATGGCGAGCATCTTACAACGCAAGAAGGACTTCGACGAAAAGATGAAGCAGTTCACAATTCCTCCTTAAGTTTCAGCCGAAACCGAAGGGGGCGTCTAAGAGCTAGAACAGCCCACAACGCCAGAACCTGTCGAGGAACAGGAGGAAGAGCAGTACTACTTCGAGGCCGAAGGACAGGAAGACGACCAAACCTATCAAGGTTCGACAACTTCAGAGGCGCAAGACATGCCATGGCAAGATCTCGATGCCGAATCACCAGAAGAAGGGGTAGACTCATACCCCTCGAGGCCATCACCACCAGATGACATAGGAATTTACAACCAGGTGATAAAGAGGGCTGTAGACACTTATGGAGTGCAGTTAGAAGAGGAAAAACCACAATCCTGTTTTCTCCTAGAGACATTGCTACCAACACAAACAAGAAGCCAATTCTTGCCCATGCTACCAAGTGTGTTGGACCAGGGTAGTTAAGCCTTTAAGGAACCAGCTTCATGCAAGGCTGTAACACCAAGGGCAGAGAAGAAGTACAAACATTCCTCTAAGGACCCTATGTACATTAGAGGTTCAGTGCCAGCTGACTCTCTGATAACTTCCACAGCCAGGAAAAGAGCAAATGTACCCACTAAAGTCTGGCCACCACCAGACAAGGAGAGCAAAAGAATGGATCTCGTGGGGAGAAAGGTGGAGCGGAGTGCGGCAATTCAATGGCGCATCGCCAATTCCAACGCACTAATCAACAGGCATGCTTACCAGCACTGGGAGGAAGTAGGGGACCTACTCAAAAATCTGCCGGAGCAACTCCAGAGAAGGGCGAGCCACTTGGTGGAAGAGGGTAAAAACATGGCGAACACATGTTTAAAATCAGCCCTGGATGCAGCGGAAACATCTAGCAGACAGATGATGATCGGAATCACTGAGAGGAGGCACGCCTGGCTACGAATTTCAGGCTTCAAACCTGAGGTTCAAAATAACATACTAAACACCCCGTTCAATGGGGAACAGCTGTTCGGATCAAATGTTGACGAATGGCTAAACCAATTAAAAAAGGACAATGAAACTGCAAGGTCCATGGGGGCCCTACAAATCAGAGGAATGCGTAGGGGGGCACCATCAAGGAGACCAACAGGTAGGGGTAACCACCAACCGGTAGCCTCTCACCAGACCTTTCAACAAGGGTACCAAGGAGGAAACCAGGGCCAACAACAGGGCCAGCAACAACAAAGTTGGCAGTACCAACCCAGTAGGCAATCCTTTCGAGGGCGTCCTCAAGGAAGGGGCCAAACACAAAGAGGGGGACAACGACCCGCCTCAAAGTGACTCCTCTGCAAGGTCAACGCACACTCGAACAATATCTGAGGGTGCGACAACAGACAAGCAGAACAAAAGAACAAGTCCTAAATCACGAACAAGACCTCCAACACGTAACACCAGTGGGAGGCAGATTAAGGAACTTCTTCCAGGAGTGGAAGAAGATTACATCCGACAAATGGATATTAAAGCTCTTAAAATATGGATACTGCATAGAACTTGCAAAACCACCCCCAAGCAAGACACCAAGGAACAAGGTGCATTCGGCAAAAGAACTATCCCACCTACTCGAAGAAGCACAAGAGCTCCTGACCAAAGAGGCCATAGAGAAGGTTCCATACAAGGAAAGGAACAAAGGAGTCTATTCCACATACTTCCTCGTACCAAAGGTGGATGGAACCTTATGACCAATACTAGACCTAAGGTTCCTAAACAAATTCATAAAGACTCAAAAATTCAAGATGACATCCCTACAAGAGGTAATACCTCAAATACAGGGAGGAGACTACATGGCAACTATAGACCTAAGGGACGCTTACTTGCACATCCCCATAAACAACAAACACAAACGCCTACTGACATTTGTGATCAACAAAACACATTACCAATTCACGGTGCTAGCATTCAAACTAAAATCAGCATCAAGAGTCTATACAAAATGCCTAGCAGCAGTAGCAGCCCACCTAAGAAGGCAAGGAATCCATGTTTACCCATACCTAGACGACTGGTTGGTAAGAGCAAGCTCATACAACCTCTGCAAGGATCACATACAGAAGGTCATAGAGACATTAGTTCAACTCGGGTTCTCAATACACTGGGAAAAATCTAAAATCGAGCCAGAGCAAGTGCAACTATTCTTAGGGGCAGAAATCAATACCATACTAGGAAAAGTATTTCCGAGCACAAAGAGAACGCTAGCGATTATGAGGGAAACCCGTCTTTTACGCAAGGGGCAAACTCTGACAGTGAGGACAGTGAGCAAGTTGCTGGGGATGATGGCGTCATGCATTCATCTAGTCCCAAACATTCAGCTACACATGAGGCCATTCCATGAATGGATGCAACAGCAATGGTCACAGGGGAGTTGGGAAGATCTAGTGGTTGTCACACAAACAGTTCATCAAGAGATGGCATGGTGGAACAAGGAGAACATAACAGAAGGGAGACTTTTCACACAACCAACTCCAACAGTGACCATTACAACAGACGCATCCCACCTAGGGTGGGGAGCGCACATGAACAGCCTAAAAGTAAGGGGATTGTGGACACAACAGGAGGCGATAAAACACATCAACTACCTGGAGCTAAAAACAGTGTTCCTAGCCTTAAAAGCCTTTCAGAAAGAGCTTTACGGGAAGAGGGTGTTAATTCAAACGGACAATACCACCACCATGTTTTACATCAACAAACAGGGAAGAATGCAATCAGTAACACTATCAGTCTTAGCCCAAGAACTATGGAGATGGGCTATCCCAAAGGAAATAGACTTACTGGCAATACATCTTCCAGGGAAGGACAATGTAGAAACGGACAGGCTGAGCAGACAAGCATCAGCAACCCACGAATGGGAGATGAACCAAGCAGAACTACAAAGAATATTCCAAAAATGGGGAGCTCCGCAAATCGACCTATTTGCAACACCCCAAAATGCCAACACTTCGCATCCAGGCAACCGTGCAAACAGTCCCTAGGGAATGCGCTATGGATAGACTGGTCAGGGACATTTGCTTACGCTTTTCCCCCCAGATACTACTGCTCCACAAGGGTACTCAACAAGTGCAGGAACAGCCACATGACGCTAATACTCATAGCACCTCAGTGGGCCAGACAATCCTGGTTCTCGCAGATAATGGAGATGGCTCAAGGGGTAATGCACAAATTACCCAGTCGAGAGGACCTATTGTAGGAGAGTAGGATCTGCTTCTTATAGTTACCCCCACTTTTTGCTGAAGTTTCACTGTTTTTCGACTTAGCCAGACTGAGGCCCTGCTAATCAGGACCCCAGTCTATCTGCTTTCTACTCTAAATTGATTGCATGTACTTTAGGTACACTCCAGATTGGATTCTGGGGTACCCTTATAAGTCCCTAGTATATGGTATACTATGTACCCAGGGCATAGGTACCCCAGAGGCCTTCCAGGGGCTGCAGCATGTATTATGCCACCCCTGAGAGGCCATCCAAAATGACACCACAGGTCTGCTACAGCAGCCTGTGTAAGGTGGTGTATGCACCCCTTACTGAGATATAGGTTCCCTATATCTCTCCATATCACTGCACATGTAAACCTATCAGTCACCCCTATGGCAGGCCTTGACAATCCTGAAGGCAGGGTGCTGGGTTTCATGTGAGAGGGTGCCCATGCATGAGCAGGGCCCCTCTGCAGCTTTCGGAATCTTCATTCCGGGGTTGTTTGTGATGCAGCCAACCATATACTCTTAAGTGCATTATAACCTCCCAGTAAATGCTAACTTGAGAATGGCTGCATGGAAACATGTCATGTTTGGTGTCAAACACCTTGGAATCATACCTCCACTCCAGTAACTGGGGTGGGAGGTATGATTCCACCCTACTAGAGGGAGAAACATGGCACCACCGGTACACCCGGTACCAGCTTAACAGAACCCTGGCATCACAAAATGGATGCTGCAGCCACAGACACGAGTCTGCCCTCCTGCTGCTGGACGAAACTCCGGCAGGGAGGCCTGGACAATAGGTTTCCTGTCACAGGGAGGTGTGACCACCTCCCAGACAGGCTTTAGTGTATTGGGGCTGGGTGGGTGCACTCCAAGAGTGCTTTAAAGTCTGCACTGGGGGCACATTTGGTGTCCCTGTGCATAGTCCAGCTCAAACCGGTTGCAGAAGACTTAGAATTTGCTCACCTCAAACTACCAGAGAGCACAATGGCAGTACTCAGAGAGGCGAGAAAACCGACCACAAGGAAGTGTTACACAGCAAAATGGAAAAGATTCTCTCAATGGTGCATTAGAGAAAAGCTGTACAACAAGGTCACAAAAGAATCCACAGTACTAAAGTACCTAACATATTTACTACAAAATAAGCTCTGCTACACATCCATAAGGGTTCACCTAGCAGCAATCGTAGCGTACACAAGCGGAGAAACAGGGAAAAGTTTCTTCACATCCAAAGTGGTCAAAAGATTTCTGGAGGGGGCAAAAAGAATAGCACCTCCACAAAGAAGGCCACCACCAGCCTGGAACCTCAATGTGGTACTAGCACAAATGATGAAAGCACCATTCGAACCAATTCAGAAGGCAACACTACAAATGCTCACACTAAAGACAGCATTTTTAGTAGCAATCACATTACTACGTAGAGTAAGTGAAATGCAAGCTCTAACACTACAAGAGCCCTACTTCCAGATACATAGCGACAGGGTCGTCATGAGAACTGATCCACGTTTTATGCCAAAGGTGGTATCAAGGTTCCACATAAACCAAACGATACAAATACCAAGTTTTTTCCAAAAACCAAGGACACAAGCAGAAAGAGCATTGCACACCCTGGACGCCAGGAGGGCAGTCATGTCCTACATAGAAAGAACCAAAGAATGCAGGAAAACAAAGCAATTCTTTGTATCATTTGCCAACAGTTTTCTGGGACGCCCGGTCACAAAGAATAGCATTGCAAGATGGATTGCACAAGCCATACAGTTGTGCCATAATCAGGCAGGTCAAACATTATAAGGAGCACCACACGCTCACTCAACAAGGAAGAAAGGAGCAAAAATAGAGTTTCTAGCAAATACGCCCATTCAAGACATTTGCCAAGCAGCAACATGGTCTTCAGTGCACACGTTCACAAAGTACTACTGCGTGGATATTCAGATGAATAAGGAAGCACAAGTAGGGCAAAAGGTCTTGCAACATATATTCACAAACCATCGCCCATCTTCCACCCAACCTCCACAAGACTAGCAAACCGCTACAAAGTCTATGCACAGCATAGTGAATCCAGAAAGATTCACACTGCAAAACGTATCGTTTTTTACCTGTCGGTGTAGTTTTGCAGCTTGAAGAATTTCTGGATTCACTAGCAAACCCACCCTCCTCCACCAGAAAGATGACCTAGGAGGAAGAAATACACAAATAAAGGACAAACAATCTCAAGAAGAAAAAAAAAAGAATCCGAAGATGGCGACCAAAGGTGGGAGCTTCCGGAGGAAGCAATTCAACGTCATGCAAGGACACCAAATGGTGGTATGTCGACGCCCACCGGGCCACGAAAGAAAAAAAAAAGAAGAAATACTACAATTCCGGACCCAACCACTAGAGGGCGGAATAATGCACAGCATAGTGAATCCAGAAATTCTTCAAGCTTCAAAACTACACCGACAGGTAAAACTATACGGTATTTGGCTGGATCAAGATCTGACTTTCAAGGTCCAGGCACGTAATGTGGCGGCCTCCTGCTATGGCATCTTAAAGATGCTTCGTAAAGTCCTCCCACTCCTCCCCTTCCAGGCAAGGAAGCTCATGGTCCAGGCACTCATTCTATTGCGTCTGGACTAAGGGAATGCCCTTTATTTAGGGGCCCCATGCGCGACCTTCTCAAAACTCCAGACGGTACAAAACTGTGCAGCCAGAATTCTTCTGGATATTCCAAAATGCCAATCTGCAAAACCAACCCTGAAATCTCTCCACTGGCTCCCTATCAGGGAGAGAAGAGAGTTAATTTCAAGGCTATGTGTATTGTCCACAAGACATTAGCTGGAAAGGGTCCATCCATCAATCATTCTATTGTTCGGCCCTACCGTGCTAACAGACTCCTCCGCTCGGATGACCTGCATCTTGCCGCAGTTCCCAGGATTATGAAAGCTAGAAGTGGGGGTCGTCTGTTCTCTTACAATGCCGCTAAGCTCTGGAATACTCTCCCTCTTCATTTGCCTAAGGAACCCAACTATCTTGCCTTTCGTAAACTGTTAAAAACCTGGCTTTTCACCTAGTCTGGTTGTCTCTCCACTACTTGCCGCTGTCAGCGCTGGGATGCCCCCGTGTAGCCATGTGTAGGAAAGTGGGTTTCTGTTGCAGTAACCCCCCCACTTTTTGCCAGACTACTGATGCACTTTTACTTGGTGTGCCCTGGGTCCCTGCCAATCAGGTTCCCAGGGCCTGTGTTCTTTCCCCAAAACTAACCCAATTGGCATCTCTGGCCACAGGTCAGTCCCTGGTAAATGGTACCACAGGTACCCAGGGCACTGTGACCAGAGAAGGCCTCTAAGAGCTGCAGCACTTATTGTGCCACCTTTTGAGGTCCTGTACCACTACACTCACACACACTGCCTTTGCAGGCTGCTTCTTTTGGTGCAGAACAAAGTGAAGAGTCGACATGGCACACATCCCTGTGTGCCATGCCTACAACCCACTGCCCTGGCATAGATCAGTCACCCCTCTACTTTGGTGCACTATACCAGTGGTGAGGGTACCGGTGCATGAGCCCTGTACCCCTACAGTGTCCAAGTCCATCCTTGGACATTGTAAGTGCAGTGCTGCCATTAAGAGTATATGGTGCTGGGAGTTTGTCATTACGAACTCCACAGCACCATAATGGCTACACTGAAAACTGGGAAGTTTGGTATCAAACTTCTCAGCACATAAAACCCACACTGATGCCAGTGTGGGATTTAATGAAAAACGCACACAGAGGGCATCTTAGAAGATGCCCCCTGAAACCTAACCCACCTCTAGTGTCCAGGCTGAGTGGCTGCTTCAGCTGCCACCACCAGACATGTTTCTGGACCCCTGGGTCGAGAGCCTGCTGCTCTCTGGGGCCTGGAACAATGCACTTCCTGGGACGAGGTGCCAAGCCTCCTCCCCCAGTATGGGCAGGGTTCACGAAAGGGGAAGTTTCAAAGGCATGCCGCCTTTGTGAGCCTCCCCAGACCATTTGCTGCTTTCAGCAACTGGTCCCCACTGGTTCTACCCCCCACTTTGGGCAGGAGAACCGGCGGGAAAAACAAGTGAGGGAGAGAGGTGCCCACCTCTGCCAACTCCACCCCTCAGGTGGGGGAGGCGAGGTGAAGCACAACTCCGAGTCCCCGCCATCTTGAGGATGGGGGGACCCAACCAACCAGGTACAGGCTCCTGCCCCCCTCCCACTGGAGGGTGGCACGATAGGGGGTGTACCCACCCCAGGGAAGGGACCCATTGGTCCCTGCCCTCTACCTACCTGTAACGCCTCTAAATCTAGTATTTAGGTGTCTCCCTGAACCTTGCTTCCTCAGATCCTGCCAAGAAAGAAGGACCGAACAGCCGTGCAGCCAGCTAACAAGAGGAAGACGCCCACTGACCTGGCCCCAGCCCTACCGGCCTGTCTCCCCTCAAACCTGCTCCTGTGAAATCCCGGTGTGTCCTGCAGCCAGCAACCTCAAAAACCTCGGAGGATCTGCCTGCCTTCACTTCCAAAGACTGCTTCTCCTGTGAACACCGGATTTGTTCAAACTGCAACCTCTGGCAGCAGCCGGAGACCGCGAATCTGCCCCACTCTGCACCCGCAGTCCACTGCCCGAGCTAGAGTGGGCAAACACCACAAGGAGGTCACCCCGGCGATCCTGAACAGAGATCCGGCGACCCCTCACCTGCCTCAAGCCTCCAGCCAACGCCTGCAGTCGAAATCCAGAAGGCCCCTCTAACCGCGACCCGGAGCTGGTAAGCTGATCCGACCCCAAAAGGCACCCCTGCACCCGACTCCCCACGGCCTTGTGTGCCCAAACCAACGGTGCCTACCCAACCCTTAACTTCTCAAATTACCTCTCGAAGTGGTGGTCGCACCCAGAAGTCCTTCGTCTCCCTGCCTGCAGTGCTTTTGCTAACCGGAGGTTCTCCATTGGAAACAGGGCTTCCGACGTCAAAACAGCACCCTGCACCCGGCCGCCCTAGTGCCGCTGGGGGTGCCCCTTTTGTGCTAAGCTGTTTCCCCATTTGCCCTGAGCTAAAGTCTAGGAGCTTTGCTCCCACAACCCAGTGGCCTGCTTGCCAGCAGCCACCAACCGGAGACCCCCTATCCTCCATAGGATAACATTGGGCCTCAACACTCTGCACCCGGCCGCCCTAGTGCCGCTGAGGGTGTAACAAGAGTGCATCACTGACCCTGGGGGACCCCTGAGTCTAACCCCAGAACCTTAATTCCCACAGTCGATAACTTACCTGTGAACCGATAACCTGTTTTTCCTCCATAGGATAACATTGACACTTTTTCTCCAAAACGTTTCTAAGTGTGGAGTTTTGAAATCTAAAAATATTCTAAATCGCACAATAACCAAAACGTGTTTACTTACCTGTTTGCAGGAAATGTCCCAGTGCTGAATCTAGGTATCCAGCATTGAGTTAGAAAAGTAACGTGAAAAGTAACTTACCTGCAATTTACTGAAAAAGCCTATTCATTTCAATGTACTGTATTTGCTAAGTATTGCAACCTACTGCATCCCCTGTAAATCAAACAAAGTACAATTCCTATTGCATTTTCAAACTGTTCTACAATCAGCAACTTATTCCTGTAAAGTATTTAATGCTTACCTGTGCCAGGCTTGCTTGGTTCTAAAAAATAAAATAACAGTATATTTTTTATACAAAAACAATTGGCCTAGAGTTCAGTTCTTGAGTGTGTGAATTCATTTGCTGACTGAGTGTGTACATCAAATGCTTAACACTGTCCTCTGATACTGCCTTACTGCTCGACCACTCTACCACAAATAGAGAGTAAGGTTCTATCTAACTTTAACCTCTGCCTACCTCTGGGGTCACCTGGACTCTATACACACTATACCTCACTTTGGTGTAGTATATATAGAGCCAGTTTCCTACATTGGTGGATCAGCGGTGGGATACACAACTTTGCATTTGTTAGACTACTTGGTCACCACCTGATCACACGTCAGAACTCTTAAATTGCCTTTAGAATTCTGATTTTTTCAAATTGGCATTTTTACAAAACTACTAAAAGTCTTGTTAGGGCCTTGCTTAAGTCCCTTTAGAATTTTAGAAAATAAAAAGTCACTGTAGTCAAGGGTAGAGGGGTTAGAACTTTTTTGTTAAAATGTCTCAAAATAAGAACCCAGCTACTAGTGAAGGTAATCATAATGACATACAGGACATGGTTGAGGAGCTTGACCTCACCCCTTACCTTCACTTGTCTTTCAAGGAAGTAAGGTCCTTATGTAAAATTAAAAACATACCAATGGGTCCACATCCAACCAAACAAAAGCTGCAGGAGGTGTTGGCTGAGTATGCAAAGGGCCACCCCTCTGAACAAGGTGATGACCAGTCAGATGGGGAAGTAGTGGAAGAGTATGACCAGGTAGATCTACCTCCTCCACTGCTTAGGGAGAAAAGGGCTCCAATAGCCCTGACTCCAAGAATCAACCTCTCAGTACCTAGAGGCCACACAGGTGGCTCAGGTTCTGGTGAGGACATTGAGCCTCAATGAGGAGGACAGCCTTTTAGCACGGCTGACCAAAAGACTGGACCTAGAGACCAGACTCCTGGCTCTAGAGAAAGAAAGAAAGGAGATGGTGATGATAATAATACTGAAGTAATTGCGCAGGAAACTAGTTGTCTTGAGTATATTTATTATAAGCTACATGGATGAGGAGCCAGCTAGAAAGCATCCAGCTCCAACAGACACCAACTCGAGAGTCAATCATAAACATTCTAGCGTTACTAAGCAATAGAACCATTCTAAAGGAACACAGGTAATAGAATAACCAGTCAATACAAATATTAGAAAAGGCATGGTAAGATGTTAAGTTGAGATAAACATCACAGATTATTACATTACCTTCCCTTCTCGAAACAACAACAACAACAAAAATTAAAATAAAAAATGTAATTATAACAAACTCTGTGCCAACAGGTTAACAACACATAGGGCTGATTAAACTGTATACCTTGTAGGTTTGATAACATCACGGTGTAAGAAAGTGGCTCTGTATATACTGTTCCCAAATAGGTACAGTGTGCACACAGTCCACAGTCCCCAGAGGTTTGGCAGAGGCTAAAGTTAGATATAACCTTACTCTCTAAAGTGGTAGCTTGGTCGAGCAGTAAGGCAGTATCGGAGGACAGTGTAAAGCATCTGTTGTACACACTCAGTCAGCAAATGGTCTCACACACTCAAGAACTGAACTCTAGGCCAATGGTTTGTATATAAAAATATATGCTTGTTTTATTTTAGAACCAACAATAGGTATCAGAATATACTTTCTCAGAATGAGATGCTTTAGATAAATACTTTCAATAGGCAATAGACTTTTGAATGCAATGGTTACAGTTGTTGCGATGGGCAACACAATTTCAAACCCAATTTAACACGGAGCTAAATGGGATTTTCTAGTTAAATGCAATAATTACTTTTTGGATTACTTTTCTTACCACAGGACTGGATCCTAGATTCAGTCCTGGGACATCTCCTGTAAACAGTTGAGTAAAAACGTTTTGGTTACAGTTGTGATTTTTAAGGAATATTATTGTATTTTAAAAGTTGGCACTTAGAAACTTTTTCACATAGAATCACCAATATTATCCTAGGGGGGGGAATTCACTTAGCAGGTAAGTAGTGTTATCGTTACTTTTTCTTACTCAGTGTTGGATCCTGGATCCAGCACTGGTGCATCTCCTGTAAACAATTGAAAGAATGCGTTTGTCACACAGGCGATTTTTAACGAATATTTGTAAGTTTCAAAAATCGACACTTAGAAACTTTTTCAGCAAAAACCAGGCAATGTTATCCTATGGAAGGAAATTCAAGTTACCGGTAAGTACAGTTACAATTACTTTTCAGGGTCAGTGCTGGGCACCAAGATCCAGCACTGGGATCTCTCCTGATAACAGGTGAGTATTTTCGTTTTCGTGATTCGGCTGATTTTAGATGAATATTTTAAAGTTTCAAAACTCCACACTTAGAAGAATTTCCAAGTGAAACCAGTCAATGTTACCCTATGGAAGAAAAGTGAGTTATCGGCTTTTGGGTAAGTACTCGACTGGCAGAGTTAAGGTTCTGGGCATAGACTCGGGGGTCTCCCAGGGTCAGGTAGGTACAGTTGTTACACCCTCAGCAGCACAGGGGCGGCCGGGTGCAGAGTGAGTAGGCCCAATGTAATCCTATGGAAGGCAGGGGGCCTTTGGTTGGTGGCTGCTGGCAAGCAGGCCACGCGGCTGTGGGAGCTGGGCTCCTGGTCACTTGCTCAGGGCAAATGGGGAAGTAGATTAGAGTAGAGGTTGCACTGCCAGGGGCACTCGGGCGGCTGGGTGCAGGGTGCTTTTGAGTTGTCGGGCGCTCAATGGTATTCAATGGAGGAGCTCAAGAACGAACAAAGGCTGCAAGCTCGGGGACGAAGATTCTTCAGGTGCGACCACCACTTCGAGAGGTAAGTTGGGTAGTTGGAGGATAGGTAGGCACCCAGGAGTTGGGCACAGGGGGCCGCAGGGCGCCGGGGTGCCTTTTGGCGTCGGGAAATCTTACCCTCAGCTGGTCGCGGTTGGAGGGCTCCCTGGTTCTGAGGCTGCAGGCGTCGTCAAGAGCATCGAGGTGGGTCCTTGGGTGCTGGATTTGGGGTCACAGTCGCCGGGGGGACGTCCTCGAGGTCTTTGTTCACTCCAGCACAAGCCAGGCTTGGCGGGTGCAGAGTGTGCATGGTTCGCAGTTCCTGGCTGATGCCAGGGGCTTGTTACTTGCTTTGAGCAGTACCACTGCTCGTGGGAGTCCCAGGTAGTTAGTCACAAGGCAGTCGGGTCCTCCGGGGTTTTTGAGGTTGCTGACCACTGGAGACGCTGGGGTTTAGCAGGAGCAGGTTCGAGTGTCGACAGGCCGGTAGGGCTGGGGCCAAATCAGTTGGTGTCTTCCTCTTGTTAGCAGCTGCACGGCAGGTCTTCTTGTTTCTTGTTCTTCTTGCTTGTTTCTGTTTCGGGATCTGGAACTAAGGAAGGCAGGTTCAAGGTGCCCCTAAATACCAGATTTAGGGGCGTTACAGGTAGGTAAAGGGCAGGGACCAATGGGTCCCTTCCCTTGGGGTGGGTACACCCCCTATCCTGCCACTCTCCAGTGGGAGGGGGCAGGAGCCTTGTCCTGATTGGGTAGGGCTCCCCATCTTCAAGATGGCGAGAGCCCGGAGATGTGCTTCACCTCGCCTCCCCCACCTGAGGGGTGGGGTTGGCAGAGGCTGGCACACCCCCTTTCCTCCCTTGGTTTCCCCGCCAGAGTGGGGGCTGGAACCAGTGGGGACCAGTTGCCGAGTACAGCAAGTGGTCTGGGGAAACTCACAAAGGCGGAATGCCTTTGAAGCTTCCCCCTGCCCATCCTGGGGGAGGAGGCCTAGCACCTCGCCCAGGACGTGCATTGTTGCAGGCCCGGGAGAGCGGATGGCTCTCTACCCAGGGGTCCAGCAACATGTCTGCTGGGTGGCAGCCTAGGCAGCCTCTCAGACAAGACGTGGATTGTAGGTTAGGTTCAGGGGGCAAATCCAAGTTGCCCTCTGTCGTGCATTCTACATTAAATCCCACACTGGCATCAGTGTGGGTTTAATGTGCTGAGAAGTTTGATACCAAACTTCTCAGTCTTCAGTGTAGCCATTATGGTGCTGGGGAGTTCGTAATGACAACCTCCCAGCACCATATACTCTAATGGCATCACTGCACTTACAGTGCCCAGGAATGGCCCTGGGTACTGTAGGGACACAGGGCTCATGCACCTGTGCCCACACCACCGGCATAGTGCACCCAGCTAGAGGGGTGACCGAGGTATGCCAGGGCAGTGTGTTTGTGGGCATGGCACACAGGGATGTGTGCCATGTCGACTCTGTTAAGTTCTGCACCAAGACACTCAGCCTGCAAAGGCAGGGTGTGTGTGTCAGGGTACAGGGCCTCTAAGGGTGGCACAATAAGTGCTGCAGCCCTTAGGGGCCTTCTCTGGTCACAGTGCCCTGGGTACCTAGGGTACCATTTACCAGGGGCTTACCTGTGGCCAGAGATGCCAATTGGGTTTAGGCTTTAGTACAGTTTTTAGGGAAGGAACACAGGCCCTGAGTACCTTATTGGCAGGGACCCAGGGCACACCAAGGAAAAGTGCATCAGCTATCAGGCAAAAAGTGGGGGGGTTACTGCAACAGAAACCCACTTTCCTACACACGGGAACTCCTCCTGATACCCCCATGAATAGACTCCGTACCAACAGGAGAATCATTTCCTTGCATGGAGGATCGATCACAAACAGAACTTTTAACTTTTGCAACCTTGCTCAAGTTCCACCAAAATCCCCCGTCGACCTGAACAGCATTTCCCACCAACTTAATTACTCTTACAGGTGGACCAAATTTGCTTTCACCTTTATTGACATGGTGGGTTTTCCTTATTTTGACAGTGTCGCCAACTTTAAGAATTGACGTCTTAGAACCTTTCTTTGTGTCAAAATACGTTTTTTGTTTAGACTGGGCAGAAGAAACATTCCGCTTCACCACATATCAATTTGGAGACATCCGACTCAGTATTAACCCATTTAGACATCCACCCAGGGCGAAATGAAGTATTAGCCTTCCTTCCCCTCATCAATTCAAAAGGAGAAACCTTCGTGGACGAATGGGGAGTGGTTCTATAAAACCATATCATGCTGTTCAAAGCCTTCACAACGTCATGGTTGCTGGATTTAGCCATTTTTACACAATCTCCAACAACACGATTCATCCTTTCCACAAGTCAGTTCCCTTGAGGATGATAAAGTGAACTTTTCACATGCTTATCACCAGAAGAAGACAAGAATGATTCAAAATCCTTACTAACAAACTGTTTCCCATTATCGGAAACAAGTGTTTCTGGAAATCCCTCCCTGGACCAGACATCACTCAGGAAATCCACAACACTTTTGGTATCGGCTTCCTTGACAAGCTTGTACTCAGGCCATTTTGAGGCATAATCGACCAGAACCAAAATAAACCTGGTACCTCCAGAAAGCATATTATATGGTCCCATGACATCCACACCGAGCTTAACCCAGGGACGATCTGGACACTCTACAGGCATGAGAGGGGGAACAGAAGTTTTAAGGCACTTGTCTGACGTTTTACAAACATAACAGTTCACAACAAACTCGTCAATTTCGGAATCCATTCCAGGCCACCAAAATGACTCACGTATACGACGTTTGGTAAATAAAGACCCTAAATGTCCCTCATGGGCCTCTCAATAATTTTACTCCTAAACACATGTGGAGGAATACATTTATAATTCTGTATCAAAATACCATCTTCTAAGGAAATTTCATTCTCGATTTTAGAAAATGGTTGTAGTGAAGGAGAAAGTACTCTCTCTTTCGGCCAACCACTCCTGACCAGGTTACAAACTTCTTGTAGAATACTATCGTCACAAAATGCTGATTTCCATTCATCTTCAGAGCAAAATTTAAGTTCAGGAATATCCACACCAGCAACCAAACAATCTTCACAATCCTCTTCGATAAGATCAGAGAAAGAAATTTCATCATCAAGAATGTCACTGTCAGGATAACGAGAGAGAAAATCCGCCCTCACATTATTTCCACCAGAAATGTGTCTCACATCAAATTGGTACTGGAGCAATTTAGTAACCATCCTCATAATTCTAGGAGTGCAACACTTGCTCAAACTCCCACCTAATATATTAACAAGGGGCTTGTGATCGGTTTGGAGTAGAATACGTTTACCCCAAATATATGGGCAGAACTTTTCAATAGCCCATGTGCAGGCTAAAAGCTCCTTCTCAATGACTGAGTATTGTAACTCAGCAGCTCTTAGAACCCTAGAGGCAAAACCTATGGTCTTTTCTAGTCCATCCTCCACTTGTGTCAAGGTGGCACCAACACCTACTTGACTAGCATCGACAGTCAAACAACACGGTAAACTGGGGTCAGTAGGTTTAAGGACCGTGCTTTTCCCAAGAAGATCTTTAACCTCGCTGAAAGCAGACACGCACTCATCACTCCAAACAAACTTGATCCCTTTTTTGAGAAGGTTACTTATGGGACAAACTATAGTAGCATAATGAGGAATAAACCTCGAATAATATTCACAAAGTCCCAGTAGAGATTTGACTCCAGTCTTGTCAGTGGGTGAAGAAGCATTGGTAATAGCCTCGAGGAGACCAGGTCTGGGCTTAACACACTCATGAGAGAGCACATGCCCCAGGTATTCGACTTCAGTACAAAAAAAATTAAATTTTTCTAATTTAAGCACCACACCATGTTGCTGAAACAAACAACACTTTATGTAAAATGTTATCATGCGAAGCAGTATCTTTTGCAAAAATGAGCACATAGTCTTGGAAGACTAAAACACCCTCGACTCCCTTGAGAATGTTGTTCATCACCCTCTGGAATACCGATGCAGCCGATGCCAGGCCAAAAGGCATAAGTCGGTATTGGAAAGTGCCTAAAGGGGACACAAACGCAGTAAGATGACGGGAGTCCGGATGTAGCTCAACCTGGTGGTAGGCACGGGCAAGGTCGAGCTTAGTAAAGAACTTAGCTCCTTTAGTAGAAGGAAAGAGGTCATTGATTTTAGGAAGAGGATGAGTCAACCCAGATCTCCTTGTTGAGAGACCTTAAATCAACACAAATCCTGAGTTGACCACACCTCTTCCTGGCGACAACAAGGGGAGAAAGCCAAAGAGATGACTCAGCAGGCTCAATGACACCTTTCTCACACAATTGCAACAATTCTTTTTCTAGGTCATCTCTCACACTGTAAGGTACCCCTCTAAGTTTGTTTCACCGGAATAGACCCTTCTTTAACTATTATTCTGTGCTTAAAACCACAAATTTTTCCTAAATCGGAACTGAAAACAGAAGGAAATTTATCCTTGAGCATTTGAACTTCATCAGGACAACCTACAACAAGGACTTGCTCTTTGGTACCAGGCTTAAGGATCATACCAAATAGCCCCTGGTGGAACCAGCCTAAAATGTTAAGTTCTTTAACTGCAACATAAATCTTCCCTTTTATTTTCCTCCCTTTGAAGCACATCTCCTCCTCTTCAAAGAAACCCAGCAGGTCAATTTTCCGGCCTTCATATGATACAGGAGATCGATCTGGAGGAAGTAGAGGTTGACGTCCATTCCAAGTCTCATCAAAGTTTTTGCGTGATCATCGTTGTTTTTGCACCAGAATCAACTAAAAGTTTGATACACTTGCTTCCCACATTAATATCAACTATGGGATCAACACAGGATCTAGGATCTCCTTCAACAACCTCATGGGAAACAGAGGAATCAACAACATTAATATCGGTGACAACTGAAACAACCTCAGAATCGGAAGAAGAGTCAGAATCAATTAGGCATACCACAGGTTTCTTTAGACCCTTTTGACTTTTCAACTTTAGGCAGACTTTGGCAAAATGTCCTGTCTTTTTACAATAATTGCATGTAACATTAGTTGCAGGGCAACGTGATCCTTTAGTATGAGGCGGGTTTCCACACCTCAAGCATACATTGGACCCTGCACTAAATGATGTTCCGGACTTAGTTGACTTACTTAAGATGTTACTATTACCTTTAAAAGATTTCCTAACAGATTTCACAGAAGAATTTAGGTTAATAGCATTGACAGGTTCCGTAACTTTCTCATCTAATTCTTTTAGTGAAACCATAGAAATTTCTATGCTTTTAGCTAGTTTAATTGTATCATCAAGAGACGGATCACCCATAGTAAGAAGCTTCTGCCTAATACTTTTGTCTTTACACTGACACACAAATTGGTCTCTGATGAGTTGGTCCATGAAATTCTCAAACTTGCAATCCGCTGCCAATCTTCGTAAAACAGAAATGTAAGAGTCTACGTCTTCGCGATCAGATTTTCTCTTAAAAAATGTATGCCTAAGGACCATAAGATTTGGTTGTTTGTCAAAACGGAGTTTGAGTTTTTGTACAGTTTCTCTATATTCATCGTTTGGCACACCTTGTGGTAGGTCGGGTAAATGTTTGAACACTCATCTCCCTTCAAATCCAAGAGAATGTAAGCGTAAACATTTTTTCCTATCAGCACTAAATCTGGCTGCACCTATGGCACCCAGATACGTTTCGAATGCGTCGTGCCAAACCTCCCATCTGATGGGTGGTTCTCCAGGAGTGTCAAATAACGCAGGAGGAGGATTGACAGACTGTAGGGTACACATTTCAAGGTAAAGGAAAGGAAAATCGCCAAAAGAGAACTATATTAAAGTAGATTAAAAAATAGGGTGAAGATCACTGAATTAAAATAAGAAAAGTGCAAAGAAACGCAAAAGAAACACGAAGATCTGAAGAGAATAGGTGTGTATATCACCACGTGAAATACACAAAACAAAAATATGGGTGTGTCACCGTGGAGTGCACACTATAACAAGTGGTGTGTGAATCACCACGTGAAACACACAAGACTAGTAGCAGGAGGAAGACTATGCAGGCATAAATGGTGTGTGCATCACCGTGAGATGTACACAATGACCAGGATATAGCGCACACGAGATTAATAGCTTAACTGGTGTGTGTATCACCGCTCGTAATACACGTTAAGTATGTAATAGTGAAGTGGCGTGTGTATCCCCGCTGTAAAATGCGATAAGTGTTCAAGATAAGCATTGTTGTAGAAATTGAGGGTGTGTATCACCGTAGGATCCACACTGTACGAAGAATAACGAGAAAAAATAATTCCAAGATGGCCTCCAGAACGTCAATAATACGTGATGACGCTTTAGTGAAATGAGAGGCAATGAAGACACAAGCCTGATCCAAGATGGCCCCCAGACGTAGTTGAGCGTGATGACACCAAGCGTGGTATGCGCGATGACACGTCCATTTCATTTAAGGCCGATACGTCACGAAGTACAGTCAGCATGGAGATGAGGGACGAAGATTCGCAAGCGGGCGCTGGGTGTCAGTCAACAGGATGGACGTTGGTGAGCGCGAGCTGTAACAATTGAAAATGCACTGGCAGTGGTGTGTGGTTAGCAAGGCTCAAGGGAACATTGGTGAGCGCGAGCAGTGGCAATTAAAAAAAAAAATGCACCAACGGCAGTGTACAATTTGCAAGGCTCACGGGGCAAAGCAGTTACACAAGATAAGTTAACTGTAGGGCGCAGGCAGTGCGGTTTGCGAGTGGGGTAAAATGAAGTAGTCTATAGTAAGTCATGCAAACGAGCAAGGAGGAAAAGGATGGGTAGGATGATGTAATAAAAACGTCCTACCATGTCAGATGAGGCAGCAGTTAAGGTAGATCAACTTCCAGACTCTCATTTGGTGAGGCAAAGACAACCGCTGTGTAGACAGATGAAGGACAAACAGGCTTGAGAATGGAAAAATCTCAAAAATGAGATGACTTGATTGTAGGTAGATCTCCAGGAAGGATGATTTGCACGCTGGGTAGTCCATGTAGCCAGGCTCGTCGCCAATCAAATGAAGTAATTGCGCAGGAAACTGTAGTTGTCTTGAGTATATTTATTATAAGCTACATGGATGAGGAGCCAGCTAGAAAGCATCCAGCTCCAACAGACACCAACTCAAGAGTCAATCATAAACATTCTAGCGTTACTAAGCAATAGAACCATTCTAAAGGAACACAGGTAATAGAATAACCAGTCAATACAAATATTAGAAAAGGCATGGTAAGATGTTAAGTTGAGATAAACATCACAGATTATTACAAATACTTTTATTTGATTTGTTAAAATCATAAGAGTGGAACATACCACCATGATGAAAACATCATAATTCAGATACAGAATAAAAATTGCAATAAAACATAGTCGTAACCCTCACGTGATACGGTACCAAGGTACAACCGATTATTATAACAGCAATGTAAATATGTCCATGCTTTCTATTGTAATTAAAGTGCTAATGCCAACGAAAAGTGGGGAAGGAGCAAAGTGCAAAACTGCTACGTATAACCTTCTTTCCAGTTTCTTAAGTCACTATGATTTTCTATCCCGGAACATTTACTGGTATGAGCGTGTTTATGCCTAGGACCCATCCATGGTGGCAGCAATCAAAGTAATCAGGATAGAGAGCAATCTTATGATCCTAAAATCCCCAAAGGGGTTGTCCCTAAATATGAGGAGGGTGATGATATCACCAAATGGTTCACAGCCTTTGAGATGGCTTGTGAAGCCAGAAGGGTGAAGAAGACTTTCTGGGGGGCACTCCTTTGGGAACTGTTCTCTGGTAACTGCAGAGACAGACTCCTGACCCTTTCTGGGGCAGATGCTGGGTTCTATGACCTCATGAAGAGAACTCTGATTGAGGGATTTGGACTCACAACTGAGGAGTACAGAATTAGATTCAGGGGGCTCACAAAACCCAAAACCAGTCCTGGATTGGTTTTGTAGTCTACTCAGTAAAAACACTAGGTGGCTGGTTAACTGGAAACAATGTGCATGACTTTACTGGAATTTACAACCTGTTTATGAAGGAACACATATTAAGTAATTGCATTGATGAAAAGTTGCATCAGTACCTGGTAGACCTAGGTCCACTTTCTCCCCAAGAATTGGGAAAGAAGGCAGACCACTGGGTCAAAACAAGGGTAACTAGGACGTCCACTGGGGGTGACCAAAAGAAAGGGGTTACAAAGCCTCCCCAGAGGAAAGACAGTGAACCCCTTAAAGATGAAAGTAAGGAGTCCCAGGTAGCCCCCCAAAAACCTGTCCAGGAGGGTGGGCCCAAAGAGACCTCACAAACTAAAACAGGGAACCAAGGTAAGAATTGGGATCCCAACAGAGTATGGTGTCACAACTGTCAAAAGGCAGGACACCACACCAAGGACCCTAGCTGTCTTAAAAACAAAGCCCCTAGTGCAGCTCCAGGTGTTACTAGTGTAGTTCCAGGGGTTGCCAGTGTAGCTTTGGAGGATGGTTCTTCAGATGAGGAAGTCCTCCTAGCCTTCAACTGGAAAATGGGCCCAAAAGGTGAGCTGGAAATTTCAGAGGGGAGTAGACACTTCCACCACCTACTGGTGAATCGAATCCCAGCCTCTGCCCTGAGAGATACCTGTGCCAGTCACACTGTGGTGCATGACAGGTTGGTTCTCTCAAACCAGTATGTCCCAGGGGAAACAAAGCGAGTAAGGACTGTCCCAGGGGATGTCACTGTTAGGCCTGTGGCTGTAGCGCTCCTAGAAATAGCTGGGTCCCTTAGATGGAGAAAGGTGGTAGTCAGTGAAGACCTCCCCCTTGATTGTCTCCTTGGGAATGACCACCCAGAGGTTGGTCTGAGCCAAAGAGAGGTACTGGTCCAATGCCAGACCTCACCCAAGAAACCTGGGGGGGCTCAACCTGCAGTTAGTGCAGCTAAGCCCCAAAAGAAAAAGAAGAAACAGTGTAGGAAAGATGGGCAATTGTTAGCCACAGTTCCAGTGGGCCAAGGAGATTCTATCCCAGTAAGGGAGAACTCCAAAATTGGCACTGGTGAAGTCCCCCCTAGCCAACAAAAAGACCTGACTCAGGCAACTGTCCAGCCTGAATTGGTGGCTCCTCAGCTGGCAGAACAGAGAGTGGAAGAAGGGTGTTCACTACCAAGTTTAGTGAGCCCCACCCTAAAACAACAGACAGGCCCCCCAAACCCAAAGAAGCCTGTAAGTTGGCTACTTCACCTACCAGTGAAGAGCTAAAGGTGTGGTTCTGGGCACTGACAGCTGTCAGTAGCCTCTGTTGGGTGTTAGCCTTCATGGCAGCACTGTCCTTGGCATGGTGGCCTAGCCCCCTGCCAAATAGCAAGTTAGGCCCCCTGACCCTATTGGTCATGGTGGGGTTGCTCAAGCTGTGGGTGACCTCTGTGGGTAAGCTGGGCTTTGCCCTAGCTAAGTTAGAATTTGCAGAGGTAGGCACCTCTGAACCCAAACTAAAAAGATGGGGTGACAATCTGTGGGAACCTACGGATCTCAACACAAATCAGACACGGTGGGCTACACTGGGGTTCATGCTGGCAAAACGCAACATTGCTCAACTATGGGGGGCCACACTATCACCCACACTGGCAGCATGGGAGAAGAACCTTGACTGGTGCATGTTCCGGAGAAAACAGTCTACCTGGCAAGAGGGTGCCCCAAAAAATGGTCTCGGATATGGAGCCCCTGGAATACCTACCGGGGAGAGATCTGTATGCCTCCTGATTGTCCCGAACAAAATGACCCCCACACCCTGTAACATTCCTCTATCATGTAAAAAGCTGACGTATTTCCTCCTGTACTGACTGTAATGTATGATTTGGCGAACCCTCTGTAATGTTTATTGGAACCGATGTATGTTTAATAAAAAGAATAATAAAAAAAAAAAAAGATGGGGTGAAGACACTAAAGAGCTAGGAAAGGAGCATTGGAAATTAGGTCCTGGAACTGTTGAGGTGGGCCAGCTCCCCAAAGGGACTGACCTGGATAGAAGGATGCAAGGCAGAGTAGGCCCTGCAACTTTCAAACCACTTCCTCTAGCTCTTCCTCGCCTGAAAGACTAGGAAGACTCTCCCAGCTTTGGCTGAGTCTCCTGGCCTTTGGGCTGGGGGGGGGGGCTTGTGTAGGAAAGTGGGTTTCTGTTGCAGTAACCACCCCACTCTTTGCGAGACTACTGATGCACTTTTACTTGGTGTGCCCTGGGTCCCTGCCAATCAGGTTCCCAGGGCCTGTGTTCTTTCCCCAAAACTAACCCAATTGGCATCTCTGGCCACAGGTCAGTCCCTGGTAAATGGTACCACAGGTACCCAGGGCACTGTGACCAAAGAAGGCCTCTAAGGGCTGCAGCACTTATTGTGCCACCCTTAGAGGTCCTGTACCACTACACTCACACACTGCCTTTGCAGGCTGCGTGTTTTGGTGCAGAACAAAGTGAAGAGTCGTCATGGCACACATCCCTGTGTGCCATGCCTACAACCCACTGCCCTGGCATAGATCAGTCACCCCTCTAGTTGGGTGCACTATACCAGTGGTGAGGGTACCGGTGCATGAGCCCTGTACCCCTACAGTGTCTATGTCCATCCTTGGACATTGTAAGTGCAGTGCTGCCATTAAGAGTATATGGTGCTGGGAGTTTGTCATTACGAACTCCGCAGCACCATAATGGCTACACTGAAAACTGGGAAGTTTGGTATCAAACTTCTCAGCACATAAAACCCACACTGATGCCAGTGTGGGATTTAATGAAAAACGCACACACAGGGCATCTTAGAAGATGCCCCCTAAAACCTTACCCACCTCTAGTGTCCAGGCTGAGTGGCTGCTTCAGCTGCCACCACCAGACATGTTTCTGGACCCCTGGGTCGAGAGCCTGCTGCTCTCTGGGGCCTGGAACAATGCACATCCTGGGACGAGGTGCCAAGCCTCACCCCCCACCCACCCCCCCAGGATGGGCAGGGTTCACGAAAGGGGAAGCTTCAAAGGCATATGCCGCCTTTGTGAGCCTCCCCAGACCATTTGCTGCTTTCAGCAACTGGTCCCCACTGGTTCTACCCCCCACTTTGGGCGGGAGAACCGGCGGGAAAAACAAGTGAGAGAGTGGTGTGCCCACCTCTGCCAACTCCACCCCTCAGGTGGGGGAGGCGAGGTGAAGCACAACTCCTAGTCCCCGCCATCTTGAGGATGGGGGGGACCCAACCAACCAGGGACAGGCTCCTGCCCCCCTCCCACTGGAGGGTGGCCCGATAGGGGGTGTACCCACCCCAGGGAAGGGACCCATTGGTCCTTGCCCTCTACCTACCTGTAACGCCCCTAAATCTAGTATTTAGGGGGCACCCTGAACCTTGCTTCCTCAGATCCAGCCAAGAAACCAGAAGAAAAGAAGGACCGAACAGCCGTGCAGCCAGCTAACAAGAGGAAGACGCCCACTGACTTGGCCCCAGGCCTACCGGCCTGTCTCCCCTCGAACCTGCTCCTGCGAAATCCCGGTGTGTCCTGCAGCCAGCAACCTCAAAAACCTCGGAGGACCTGCCTGCCTTCACTTCCAAAGACTGCTTCTCCCGTGAACACCGTATTTGTTCAAACTACAACCTCTGGCAGCAGCCGGAGACCGCGAATCTGCCCCACTGTGCACCCGCCGTCCACTGCCTGAGCTCGAGTGGACAAACACCACGAGGAGGTCACCCCGGCGATCCTGAACAGAGATCCGGCGACCCCTGACCTGCCTCAAGCCGACGCCTGCAGTCGAAATCCAGAAGGCCCCTCTAACCGCGACCCAGAGCTGGTAAGCCGATCCGACCCCAAAAGGCACCCCTGCACCCGACTCCCCGCGGCCTTGTGTGCCCAAACCAACGGTGCCTAACCAACCCTGAACTTCCCAACTTACCTCTCGAAGTGGTGGTCGCACCCAGAAGTCCTTTGTCTCCCTGCCTGCAGTGCTTTTGCTAACCGGAGGTTCTCCATTGGAAACGGGGCTTCCGATGTCGAAACAGCACCCTGCACCCGGCCGCCCTAGTGCCGCTGAGGGTGCCCCTTTGTGCTAAGCTATTTCCCCATTTGCCCTGAGCTAAAGTCTAGGAGCTTTGCTCCCACAACCCAGTGGCCTGCTTGCCAGCAGCCACCAACCGGAGACCCCCCTATCCTCCATAAGATAACATTGGGCCTCAACACTCCGCACCCGGCCGCCCTAGTGCCGCTGAGGGTGTAACAAGAGTGCATCACTGACACTGGGGGACCCCTGAGTCTAACCCCAGAACCTTAACTCCCACAGTAGATAACTTACCTGTGAACCGATAACCTGTTTTTCCTCCATAGGATAACATTGACACTTTTTCTCCAAAAGGTTTCTAAGTGTGGAGTTTTGAAATCTAAAAATATTCTTTAAAAATCGCACAAATAACCAAAACGTGTTTACTTACCTGTTTGCAGGAAATGTCCCAGTGCTGAATCTAGGTATCCAGCACTGAGTTAGAAAAGTAACGTGAAAAGTAACTTACCTGCAATGTACTGAAAAAGCCTATTCATTTCAATGTACTGTAATGCTTAACACTGTCCTCTGATACTGCCTTACTGCTCGACCACTCTACCACAAATAGAGAGTAAGGTTCTATCTAATTTTAACCTCGGCCTACCTCTGGGGTCACCTGGACTCTATACACACTATACCTCACTTTGGTGTAGTATATATAGAGCCAGGCTCCTACACCATGCGCTTAACAAATGTCTTTTTCATTTAATCCAACAATTGGACATTGCCACCAAGGTGACAATAAAACGCAAACCTGAGACTGAAGAGGCCTACCACATTCCTTTAAAAAGGAAAAATGTGGGTACTAACCCTTCTCCTCTTCCATCACCTCCTTCGCCTCAGTTTCAATCCTTACAAATTTCACCCGAGAACTCACCACCACATACACCTGATGATCAGGATGATGGGGCTGGGGACAATGAGCCAACACCTGAAGACCCGTGGACAGATTACAACACCAATTCACCCACAGGGAAAGATCCTGATCTGTACCCTACCAAGCCTTCTCCACCGGACGACAGTGTAGGATACATAGAACTGTTGGGTAGAGCTGCAAACTACCATGGGGTTCAGTTGTATAAGGAATCCCTGGAAGAGGATTTCCTTTTCGAAACGCTCAGTAGTACCCAAAAATCCTCGCACACACTCCCCATGCTCAAGGGTATGATCAGACATGTGGATGACATTTTTAATGATCCCGTCGGGGCACGTATTCTCACCCCTAGGGTAGACAAGAAATATAAGCCGGCACTATCATATCCAGCATACATAAGGGGGCAGTTACCATTGGATTCCTTGGTATTTTCCAACTCACGCAAAAGGGCCAATTCTCAAACCACAGGAGATTCACCACCCCTGACAAAGCATCTAAGTTCTTAGACGCTTCGGGGAAAAGAGTAGCCTCCCAGGCTGCAAACGTTTGGCGCATCTCCAATACCCAAGCACTTTTAGCTAGGTACGACAGGGCGCATTGGGATGAAATGGAGATCCAATTTCTACCTGATGAGCACAAGTCCAAGGCGCAAGACCTAGTGCGGGAGGGACGGCTCATATCCAATAATTAAATCCGGTGCGCCCTAGATGCTGCGGACACTCCGGCCAGAGCTGTCAACACCAGCGTTCTTTTAAAAATGCATGCCTGGTTACGCATTTCAGGTTTTAAACCAGAGGTTCAAACTTCTATCCTGAACACACCATTTGATAAGGAACACCTCTTTGGCCCTGTGGTAGATTCATCATTAGAAAAAATGAAGGAGGACACAGAGGTGGCCAAATCTATTTGAGCCCTCCAATTAACTGCAGGGCGTGGCTCCTTTCGGCGCTCCTTATATCGCGGAGGGTCCAAGAATACCTCCTCAGACACCGCCTCTACCACCTATAAAGGCAACAATCAACCCTCTGCCTCTAAGGGTTTCTTCAGAGGGGGTTACAATGGCAAGGGTAGAGGTTCCAACACACGCGCCTCCCCCTCCAATACCAAACGGTGACTTGCCTACAACCCCTCCCCCCCCTCCCCCCCCCCAACCAACCATTTAACACATGTCAGGGGCCTCACATTTCCTACCGGTCTGGCAGTCAACTACAGACAAATGGGTACTGGAAATTATCCGTTCTGGTCATTGCCTGGAGTTTACCAACAATCCTCCAAACATTCCTCCATGTTCACACAAACTGTCACTGGATCACTTACACCTCCTCAAACAAGAGGTTCAGTCTCTCCTTTTAAAAGGGGCTATAGAGCCTGTACCACTACAATACCACGGGTCAGGCGTATACTCCTTTTACTTTCTCATACCCAAAAAGTCCGGTTCTGTCAGACCAATCTTGGACCTCAGAGAATTAAATCTTTACATACAGTCAGACCATTTTCACATGGTAACACTTCAACAAGTGCTCCCACTCCTGCAACAGGGCGACTTTCTGTCTACTCTAGTCTTAGAGGACGCCTACTTCCATATTCCAATACATCCTGCTCATCGCAAATTTCTCAGATTTGTGATAGCGGGCCAACATTATCAGTTCAAGGTACTCCCCTTCGGAGTCACAATTGCTCCCAGAGTCTTTACAAAGTGTCTGGCAGTAGTCGCTGCTCATCTGAGAAGACAGCACATTCATGTCTTCCCCTACTTGGACGACTGGCTCATCAAAGCCACTACGTATCCAAAGTGTCTCGAACATACTCCCAGGACACTGCAGTTACTGCACCAACTGGGGTTCACAGTCAATGTGTTGAAATCGCACCTCCAACCTTCCAACACTCAAAATTACATAGGAGCCACTTTAGATTCTCAAAAGGCTCTGGCCTTTCCCAGTGCAGTCAGAATTCGCAACATTCAGGCTCTAGTTCTCCAATCACTCGCTTCCAGCTCAAGTGTATATGCAACTACTGGGAATGATGGCCTCGTGCATCATGATTGTTCCCCATGCCAGGCTTCACATGCGTCCCCTACAGGAATGCTTAGCAGGTCAGTGGAACCAATCGCAGGGTCTGTTAACCGATCTAATGTTGGTAAGCGGCCGTACTCCTCGCTCTCTGCAGTGGTGGAACACACAAAACTTATCAAAAGTACGGCCCTTCATAGACCCAGTTCCACAGACAATGCTAACAGCAGACGCGTCCCTCACTGGTTGGGGGGCTCATCTTCAACACCAGACGGTGCGAGGCCTGTGGAGTCAACAGCAAAAAACTCTCCACATAAACCATCTAGAGCTGCTAGCAGTGTTTCTAGCGCTCAAAGCATTTGACTCACCTGGTCGGCAAAGCTGTCCTAGTTCGTACCGACTGTAGGAAGCTGGCTCTGTATATACTATACCAAAGTGAGGTATAGTGTGCACAGAGTCCAGTGGAACCCCAAAGGTAGGCAGAGGTAAAGTTAGATAGAACCTTACTCTCTGTGTAGTAGTGTGGTCGAGCAGTAAGGCAGTATCAGAGGACAGTGTTAAGCATTTGTTTTACACATTGTCAGCAAATTAATTCGCACACTCAAGAACTGAACTCTAAGCCAATTGTTTTTGTATAAAAAATATTCTTTATTTTATTTTCTAGAACCAAGCAAGCCCGGCACAGGTAAGCAATAAATACTTTACAGTAGTAATGCAATTGAAATGCAATTGAAATGCAGTTTGAATGATTGTATATGCACTTTGGGTTGATTTACAGTATGGGTGCAGAGAAATGCAATACTTAGTAAATGCAGTACAAAGATTTGAATCGGCTTTTTAGTAAAATAGCAGGTAAGAAACTTTTGAGATTACTAGGCTTACACAGAGTAGTATACCTAGATACTACTCTGGGACATTTTCTGAAAATAGGTAAGTAAAATCGTTTTTGTTAGATTATGCAACTTTAAAGAATTTCTTTAGTCTCTCAAACTCCACACCTAGAAACTTTTCACAGAAAAACAGTCAATGTTATCCTATGGAGGAAAACGGTGTCATCGGTTTTGAGGTAAGTATTTGGACGTGGGAGCTGAGGTTCTGGGGGTAGACTCGGGGGTCCCCCAGGGTCAAGGATACACTCTAGTTACACCCTCAGCGGCACTAGGGCGGCCGGGTGCAGAGTGCTGAGGCCCAATGTTATCCAATGGGGGATAGGGGGCCTCCGGTTGGTGGCTTCTGGCAAGCAGGCCACTTGGTTGTGGGAGCAAAGCTCCTGGACTTTAGCTCAGGGCAAATGGGGAAACAAATTAGCACCAAAGGTGCACCCTCAGCGGCACTAGGGCGGCTGGGTGCAGGGTGTTTTTTTGACGTCGGGCGCCCTGTTTTCAATCGGGAACCTCCGGTTTGCAGAGGCACTGCAGGCTTGGGGACGAAGGTCTTCTGGGTGCGACCACCACTTCGAGAGGTAAGTTGGGAAGTTAGGGGTTGGTTAGGCACCGTCGGTTTGGGCACACAAGGCCATGGGGCATCGGGTGCAGGAGTGCCTTTTGGGGTCGGATCTTCTTACCAGCTCCTGGTCGCGGTTAGGGGGGCCTTCTGGATTTAAGCTTCAGGGGTCGGCGGATCTTGGGTCAGGATCGCCGGGGTGACCTCCTCGTGGTGTTTGCCCGCTCGGGCCGTGGACGGCGGGTGCAGAGTGGTGCGTATTCGCGCTTTCCGGCCAAGGTCAGAGGTTGCAGATGAACAAATCCGGTTTTCACGGGAGACAAATTCTTTGAGGTTGAAGGCAGGCAGGTCCTCCGGGGTTTTCGAGGTTGCTGGCTGCAGGACACACCGGGATTTCGCAGGAGCAGGTTCGAGTGGGAGACAGGCCGGTAGGGCTGGAGCCAAGTCAGTGGGCGTCTTCCTCTTGTTCGCTTCTGCAGGGCTATTCGGTCCTTCTTCTTGTAGTTTCTTCTTGTCTGAGGAAGCAAGGTTCAGGGGTGCCCCTAAATACTAGATTTAGGGGCGTTACACGTAGGTAGCAGGTAGGGACCAATCGTGCCACCCTCCAGTGGGAGGGGGCAGGAGCCTGTCCCTGGTTGGTTGGGTCCCCCCCATCCTCAAGATGGCGGGGACTAGGAGTTGTTCTTCACCTCGCCTCCCCCACCTGAGGGGTGGAGTTGGCAGAGGTGGGCACACCTCTTTCCCTCACTTGTTTTTCCCGCCGGTTCTCCCGCCCAAAGTGGGGACCGGTTGCTGAGTAAAACAAGTGGCCTGGGGAAGCTCACAAAGGCGGCAGGCCTTTGAAGCTTCCCCTTCGTGAACCCTGCCCATCCTGGGAGAGGAGGCTTGGCACCTTGTCCCAGGAAGTGCATTGTTTCAGACCCCCGAGAGCAGCATGCTCTCGACCCAGGAGTCAAGAAACATGTCTGGTGGTGGCAGCTGGCTAGCAGACACTCAGCCTGGACACTGGTGTTAGGTCGTTTTTCAGGGGGCATCTCTAAGATGCCCTCTGAGTGCCTTTTACATTAAATCCCACACTGTCATCAGTGTGGGTTTAATAGTTTGATACCAAACATCTCAGTTTTCAGTAAAGCCATGATGGTGCTGTGGAGTTCGTAATGACAAACTCCCAGCACCATATACTCTTAATGGCAGAACTGCACTTACAATGGCTAAGAATTGGCTTAGACACTGTAGGAGTACAGGACTCATGCACCTGTACCCTCACCACTGGTATAGTGCACCCAGCTAGAGGGGTGGCTGACCTATGCCAGGGCAGTGGGTTGTAGGCATGGCCCACAGAGGTGTGTGTCATGTCGACTCTTCACTTTGTTCTGCACCAAAACACGCAGCCTGCAAAGGCAGTGTGTGTGTGAAGGTACAGGGCCTCCGAAGGTGGAGGTAATATCCTGTTAGCCAAAATGCAGTACCTGCATTGTAGGAGAACTTTTCACGTTCCTGTACTCTAAGGACCGTTTTTTTGAAGTCCTTTTATCCAGCGACCGCCCAGGATCGACTCCGACTGTTTGCGGGGACACTTTCATACTTTGCACCCATTTGGGTGGTGCGCGCCGTTTTTTTCCCCCCACCCTTGGAGGGGACTGCATTTGGATTTGGCGTGGCACCTGATTATTGTTGGCTGTTCTCCGCCCCTGGAGATTGTGTTCCGTCTGGCTACTGGACGATCTATCCAGTTTGATGAATGATAACCGCCTATCAGGAGTTGTATGCGTTTTTGCGGCACTGAATCCTACATATTTTGCCAGACTCATTCGCGGAGTTAACATCCACCTAGGAGGGTAGTTCTTAACCCCTCTGAGTACTGCATTTTGGCTAACAGTATATTACCTCCACCTTCGGAGTACCTCTATCAAGAAGTGAAAGTGACTGCACATTTAGCAGCCGAATCCATATTTGTATTCATTGTTTCCCACTACCCCCCATTCTACTTCGTTGCTCTGTTTTTTTTTAATTCTTCTGTGCCCTGAGGAAGGTGAAGGCTGTATTCAGCCAAGCACCGAAACGCGCGTCGGCACCGAGAAGGACAGAAACCATTTAGTGGCACCATTCTTGTTATCCTGTGAATGTTTTCCCACTACTGTACCAATCCTATTGGTTTCTGAGGAGTATTTGATATTTGACTTTTTAATTGTGAGTATGCAGAATGTATGGGAGTGAATGTTGATGCAGAATGTATTTGCTAAGGTGTTATTTTATTGTATCATTATGTTGGGAGTATGGTGGGTAGATTGTGTTTAATTTTGAGTAATTTGTATTTTGTATATATCTATACCAATGTATTGTTGTCCATTTGATTTCCTACAAAAAGTGACAAAATCATTTTTCTTATTGTCTCAAAACAATTATCTATAATAATAATAAAAAAAAATTTGTTTTCATTAAGTGGCATGTGTTGATGTTTAGACTTGCAATTTTCTATATTTGACAGGCTATCTATGTAGTGTCTCTTCCCTGGACACTTCATACCGACTATACTATCCAGAGACGCTTCACGTCCTATTTTTATTCGTAGGCAGGTGACATTTCTCTCCCTGTGGAGTTGTGCTGTTTACTAGCTGTGGCCAAAGAGTGCCAATTGGGTTTTGTTTTCAATGCAGTTTTAGGGAAAAAACATAGGCCCTGGGTACCTGTTTAGCAGGAACCTAGGGCACACTCAGTCAAAGCACATCCGCAGTTTAGCAAAAAGTTGGGGCAACCATGCAGAAAGAGGTCACTTTCTCACTCAACCCAACCCCCCCCCTTCCCCCCTCCCCCCAACTAGAGAGGATGAGACTAACCTTTCCCTAGACAGTATTCATTGTCTAAGTGGAATAACCAGGACTGTGTTCCACTACAAAGTCAATTCCCTGTAGGGAGATGGACCACCTCAAAAGTTTAGGATTTTCACCTTTCATCTGCATTAGCCATTTGAGAGGTCGGTGATCAGTTTGAACTAGGAAGTGAGTACCAAACAAGTATGGTCTCGGCTTCTCCAGGGACCAAACCACAGCAAAGGCCTCCCTCTCAATGGCAGTCCAACGCTGCTCCCTGGGGAGAAGCCTTCTGCTTATACAAGCAACAGGTTGGTCTTGGCCTTCATCATTGGTCTGGCTTAGGACCGCTCCTATCCCTAGCTCCGAGGCATCACTCTACACTATGAACTGCTTGGTATAGTCTGGAGCTTCGAGAATTGGTGCTGAGCACATTGCCTCTTTCAGGGTGTCAAAATCCTTTTGACAGCTAACTGTCCAGTTTACATTTTTGGTCATCTTCTTGGAGGTAAGTTCCAAGAGGGGAGTCACAATGGACCCATATCCCTTCACAAACCTCCTGTAATACCCAGTCAAGCCAAGGAATGCCCTGACTTGGGTCTGGGTTGCTGGAGCTGCCCAGTGCAGGATGGCCTGGATCTTGGGCTGCAAGTGTTGCACTTGGGCTCCACCAACAAGGTGGTCCAAGTATACCACAGTTCCTTGCCCTATCTGGCATTTGCATGCCTTGATAGTTAGGCCTGCAGTTTGCAAGGCTTTTAAAACCTTCCCAAGGTGGATCAGGTGATCCTGCCAGGTGGAACTAAAGACAGCAATATAATCCAGATAAGCTGCACTAAAGGACTCCAATCCAGCAAGGACTTCATTCACCAACTTTGGAAGGTGGCAGGGGCATTCTTTAAACCAAAGGGCTTAACAATAAACTGATAATGCCCATAAGGTGTGGAGAATGCTGTCTTTTCTTTTGCTCCTGGTGCCATGCCAATCTGCCAGTACCCTGCAGTTAAGTCAAAGGTAGTTAGAAATTTGGCTGCACCCAATGTGTCCATCAACTCATCTGCACTTGGTATAGGGTGATCATCTGTCTTGGTGACAGAGTTGAGCCCTCTATAGTCCACACAGAACCTCATTTCTCTCTTTCCACCCTGGGGATGAGGTTTGGGGACTAGAACCACTGGGCTGGCCCAGGGGCTCTCAGAGGGTTCGGTAACCTCTAACTTCAGCATCCTGCTGACTTCAGCTCTGATGCTTTCTTTGACTTGATCAGACGGTCGATAGATTTTGTTCTCGACAGGTACACTGTCGCCAGTGTCCACATCATGGGTACACCAGTTTGTCTGACCAGGGGCCAAGGAAAAGAGCTTGGCTTACTGTTGCAAGACTTGCTTGCAATCAGCCTGCTATTGGGCAGAGAGGGTGTCTGAGTAGACCACTCTATCCACTGACCCATCTGTGGGGCTGTAAGAGAGGAGGTCAGGGAGAGGTTCACTCTCTCTCCCTTTATCCTTTTCAGTCACCATCAACATGGTGAGGTCAGCCCTGTCACAGAAAAGCTTAAGGCGGTTCACATGGATCACCCTTTTGGGTGTCCTGCTTGTGCCCAGGTCAACCAAGTAGGTGACCTCACTTTTCTTTTCTAAGATGGGGTAAGGGCCACTCCATCTGTCCTGGAGAGCCCTTGGTGCCACTGGCTCCAAAACCCATATTTTTTACCCTGGTTGGAACTCCACCAGTGCAGCTTTTTGGACATACCAGTGATTCTGGAGCTCCTGGCTGGCCTCAAGATTCTTGGAAGCTTTTTCCAAGTACTCTTCCATTTTGGACCTTAGGCCTAGTACATAGTCCACAATATCTTGTTTTTGGTTTCTTGGAGAGGCTTCTCCCAACCCTCTTTTACAAGACAGAGTGGTCCCCTAACAGGATGTCCAAACAGAAGTTCAATTGGGGAAAACCCTACTCCCTTCTGAGGCACCTCTCTGTAGACGAAAAGCAAGCATTGTAATAGGACATCCCATCTCCTTTTTAGCTTTTCAGGGAGTCCCCTAATCATGCCTATCTGAAAGAAACACGTTAGTTATAGATTCCTTACCTTAGAATCTGAAAGAGACAAGTTAGTGACAGATTCCTTACCTTAGAATATCCCCAGGCGTCAGGCTGGATCCGGAAAGTTTTTGCGTAGCAGTACCCTTGCGCGTCGGTAGGCGGCGTTGTGCGGCTCCGCGTCAGTCGTCGGCGTCGTGATCGCCGGGATGATGTCGCGGGCAGTACTTAGACGCCGCCCCTGCGCGCTGATGTCAGTTCTTCTTTTTTCCGCGCCAGTAAGCGCAGATCCGGGAAGAGCAGTGCCCTAGTCAATTTTTGACTACATTTTTGGGTGATTTTTTCACTGTTTCTTTTCGAGTCTTCTCGACTCCTAGGTGTCGGTAGGGATGCCCGGCTTCAAGCCATGCGACGTCTGTGGTCGAATGATGTCGATCACAGACCAGCACTTAGAGTGTCTCTACTGTCTCGGCCGAGACCACGACACAAAGTCGTGCCCTGACTGCCGGGCCTTACACCCGAAGGCTTTGCGAGAGCGGTCTCGAAAGCTCCTCGAGGTCCGGCAGTCGGCTCCGCGCCACACCAAGCCCCGGTCCCGTGAGAGGTCGAGGGGGCGGTCGCGGAGCCCCCGCCGGTCGTCGGAGTCCAAGTCTTCGCACTCCTCAGGTAAGTCGAAGCACAAAAAGTCTAAAAAGCATCATCGCTCTAAGACTTCGCCTCGCCGGTCTCGCGACTCGGCTGAGGCCCATGTCGGCACCGTCCCCGTGGCCCCGGACATGCCTGTGGAGCCGCCCCCGCATTACCCGTCCTTTCCGGGTTTGGGGGCGACTCCGGCCCAAATACAGGAATTCCTGTCGGCCATGGCCCGCCTCTTCGGGCCTCAAGGTCCCTCCGGTGCGCCTTCGGGCCCCGCGAGCCCTGATGGGGTTGCTCCGGCGTCGCCGACGACTCCGGTCCCGGCGTCGCCTGTTCCGCCAGCCTTGATCTCGGCTCCGGCCCCGGCCTCGATCCCGGCTCCGGTGGTACCGCAACCCTGATCGACGCCGGTTGACCTAACCACGCCGGCGCCGATGTCCCCGGTGCCGTTCCTGACGCCGCCCGGGGCTCCGGGCGGCGTCGTTCCCCGGTTCTCTCCGGTTCCGGACATGGTGCCGGACCGACGTCGCTCGACGCCGGCCCCGATGAGACCTTGGGTCCCAGATGTCCCTCCTCCTCCATATTTTGAGCCAGAGGAGGACCAGGAGAGCTGGGAGGGGTCCGAAGACCCTCTCACACAGCAGTGTGAGTATGAGCAGGACTGGGCAGTGGAACTTGGGGATGCCAGTGGTCTGGACACTTCTCCTGACTCTGGCATGCTGTCTCCTCCTTCCGTGGCTACGGAGGAGGGAGCAAATTTCGCAACGGTGTTGCGTAGAGCAGCTGGAGCCTTGCACCTCCAATTGCCTACTGTGGCTGTCAGGACTAACCTCCTGACAGAAGTGCTTCAGCCGGCAGCTACCTCCTCGGAGCCATTGCTGCCGTTTAATGATGCACTGTCTGACGTTCTTTTGGGCACCTGGTCCAAGCCCACCACAGGGGCTCCTGTGGATAGGAACGTGGCCCGACCGCCATCGCCCTGCTCCGGGCGACCCCTTGTTTCTCTCTCAACATCCCACCCCGAGAGCTTGGTTGTCCAAGCCTCTGCCTCCCAAACCGCCTTCCCTACCGCCCCTCCGGATAGGGAATCCAAACGCCTGGACCAATTTGGGAAGAAGGCCTTTTCTTCCTCCAGTGCTGGCTTGCGGTCCGTCAACACCGCTTGCCTTTTGGGCCGATATTCCCACTCTGTGGGATTCGGTGGCGGCCGTTTTGCCCCAGTGTTCTGAGGAGGTCCAGACACTGCTTACCCGCACCATTGCGGAAGGTAGGGATGCGGCAAAGTACACCATACGTTGTGGCCTTGATACCGCCGACTCGCTGTACAGATCGCTTGCAACGACGGTGGCGCTGCGTCGCCACGCCTGGCTGAGAACAACTGGTTTCTCGGGTGATGTCCAGAATACACTCATTGACATGCCCTTTGATGGAGTCGGTCTTTTTGGTTCCAAAGCAGACCATGCGCTGGAGCGTTTTAAGGACTCACGGGCTACTGCCAAGTCCCTGGGCCTTTCTGTTGTGCGCCCTCCGCTAACCTCTGCTTTTCGCCCCTTTCGTGGCCACGGAAGGGGCGCCCAGTCACGTCCGCTGCCCAGCCACCGGCCTGCGCAGCAAGCGTCTTCGCGTGGCCGAGGACGTGGCTCCCGCCGTGGCGGGTCGGGCAACCAGCGTGCGGGTCAGGCCACCAACTCCGCCCCGTCCGCGGCCTCCAAGCCCTCCTAGTCCTTCCTTTCAGGTGCACAGCACGCCAGTAGGGGGCAGGGTCCGCCATCACCTTCACCACTGGCGTGCCATCACCTCGGACAGGTGGGTCTTGGACATTGTCCGAAGGGGTTACTCCCTCCCCTTCGAGACCACCCCCCCAGCCATGCCACCTCCATTCCACCGCATGTCAGGGGATCACTTGGTGCTTCTGCAGAAGGAAGTCACGGCCCTCTTGGCCAAGAGGGCCATCGAGCATGTTCCGACCCCAGAAGTAGGACGTGGTTGCTACTCCCACTACTTTCTGGTGCCCAAAAAGGACAAGGAGGACATGCGTCCTATCTTGGACCTCCGGAACGTCAATCGCGTCCTCGGGAAGGAGAAGTTCAAGATGCTCACCCTAGCTCAGGTCTTGACTGCCCTCGACCCTGGAGACTGGTTGGTAGCGTTAGACTTGCAGGACGCTTATTTTCACATCCCCGTCCTGCCGGCCCACCGGCGTTACCTGCGGTTCACGGTAGGCCTCGAGCATTTTCAGTTCACCGTGCTCCCCTTTGGCCTTACAATTGCCCCTCGGGTGTTCACGAAAGTGATGGCGGTGGTCGCAGCTCATCTGCGCCGGGTGGGGGTTCCAGTCTTCCCCTATCTCGACGACTGGCTGCTGAAGGCGGGCTCGTCCCAGGCAGTGGTCTCCCACCTCCAGACTACGGCCGAACTCCTGCACTCGCTGGGGTTCTCCATCAATGTGCCGAAGTCGCATCTGATTCCTTCTCCACACCTCCTTTTCATCGGAGCAGTTCTGGACACGACGCAGTTTCGGGCCTATCCTCCCGAACGGCGAGTCTGGGATATTCAGGCTATGATTCCGATCTTTCAACCTTTATCCTGGGTTTCGGTACGGATGACTCTGAGGCTGCTGGGCCTCATGGCCTCCTGCATCCTGCTGGTCGATCATGCCAGATGGCATATGCGGGCTCTGCAGTGGGACCTGAAGTTCCAGTGGGCGCAGCACCAGGGCAACCTGTCCGATCACGTCCAGATCTCGGAGGGGACTGCAAAACAGTTGCAGTGGTGGCTCTCGAACCGGCAATGGGTCATGGGCAGATCCCTCTCCCTTCCCCAGCCAGAGCACACAGTTGTGACGGACGCGTCCCTTCTGGGATGGGGCGGTCAAATGGGAGAGGCGGAGATCAGAGGCCTCTGGTCTCCGGCGGAGTCCCGGCTCCATATCAACATTCTGGAGCTCCGGGCGATCCGACTTGCACTCAAGGCATTCCTTCCCTCTGTCAAAGGTAAGGTAGTGCAGGTGTTCACAGACAACACCACCGCCATGTGGTACTGCAACAAACAAGGCGGGGTGGGGTCGTGGACCCTTTGTCAGGAGGCTCTGCGCCTCTGGACATGGCTGGAACATCAGGGCATGTTCCTGATGGTTCAACACCTGGCAGGTTCCCTGAACGCCAGGGCGGACGAACTCAGCCGCAGGTGCATGATGGATCACGAATGGCGTCTTCACTCGGAAGTGGCGCAAGGACTCTTTCTGCAGTGGGGAGAGCCTTGGTTAGATCTATTCGCCACCGAAGAGAACGCGCAATGTCATCAGTTCTGCGCGTTGGAATTTCCAAGGCGGCACTCGCTCGGCGACGCTTTTCGTCGCGAGTGGAGTTGCGGTCTGTTGTACACCTTTCCGCCTATATCACTTCTACCCAGAGTGTTGAAGAAGATTCGGCGCGACCGGGCCCAAGTCATCCTTGTGGCTCTGGACTGGGCTCGAAGAGTTTGGTATCCCGAGCTACTCAGTATGAGCGTCGATCCCTCGATCCGTCTGCCTCTTCGGGAGGATCTTCTGTCGCAGCAGCAAGGGACGGTCCTCCACCCGAACCTGTCCAGCCTCCACCTGCTTGCGTGGAGATTGAGCGGCGGCAGTTGATTCCTTTCGACTTGCCTCCCGAAGTTTGTGATGTAATTCTAGCAGCCAGGCGTCCCTCCACTAAGGTGGTATACACCTGCAGGTGGAACAAGTTTGTGGCATGGTGCACAGCAAAAGCTGTGAATCCCCTCTCTGCCCCTCTTTCTGAGGTTCTTCTGTTCCTTCTTTCCCTGGCCCAACAGGGTTCTGCCCTGGGTACCATCAAGGGCTATCTTTGTGCCATCTCGGCCTTCCTCAGGCTTCCTGATCAGCCCTCCCTTTTCAAGTCACCTGTTGTTAACAGGTTCCTAAAAGGCATTACACACCTCTTCCCTCCTGTTCCGTTTGTGATGCCTCAGTGGGACTTGAACTTGGTTCTTACCTTTCTCATGTGCGCTCCCTTTGAGCCTCTACATAACTGTCCTCTTCGTCTTCTGACTCTGAAGACAGCCTTTCTGGTGGCCATCACCTCCGCTCGGCGGGTGAGTGAGCTCCAGGCTCTATCATGCAAACTTCCTTTCTGTCTGTCCATCCAGACAAGGTTGTTCTTAGGACGCGTCCGTCCTTCTTGCCAAAGGTGGTTACTGCCTTCCACATTGGGCAGACCATCACTTTGCCCACCTTCTTTCCGCCTCCGCATCCTTCCAGAGAGGAAGAGAGGCTCCACCGTCTGGACCCAAAACGTGCGCTTTCCTTTTATATCAACCGCACACAACACTTCCGGGTGGATGACCAGCTCTTGGTTGGCTACGTGGGCGCCAAAAAAGGTCGGGCGGTGCACAAGAGAACCATCTCCCGCTGGGTAACCTTGTGTATCAAAGCCTGCTATTCTTTGGCTAAGAAGGAGCCTCCTGTTGGGCTGCGTGCCCATTCCACCAGGGCAACGGCTGCTACCACGGCTTTAGGCCGCGGTGTTCCGCTGCAGGATATCTGTCAGGCAGCTACGTGGGCCTCGCTGCACACATTTTCAAAGCATTACTGCCTTTTACAGTCAGGTCCGGAGGGACGGCTTCTTTGGCCGTTCTGTCCTCCGGGACTTCCTTGTCTGATCTTTGTTCGCAGACCCACCACCGGGGTTGATATTGCTGGGGTATCTATTCTAAGGTAAGGAATCTGTCACTAACGTGTCTCTTTGAGATGCACAAGTTACTAACTTGTGTAACGATATATCTGTAAGAGACAGTAGTTAGTGACAGATTCCTTACCGCCCCACCCATCCTCCCCGTTCTGCGAACTGATTTCTAGGGTGAAGGACATCCCCTTCAGGGCCCTAGTATTTTTCAGACAGCTATGTCAGCTTCTTGCATGGCTCTGCGTTCCTGGCGCGGAAAGTCGTGTACAGAACTGGACGTCAGCGCGCAGGGGCGGCGTCTGAGCACTGCCCGCGACGTCATCCCGGCGATCACGACGCCGACGACGGGCGCGGAGCCGCACGACGCCGCCTACCGACGCGCAAGGGCACTGCTATGCAAAAACTCTTCCGGATCCAGCCTGACGCCTGGGGATATTCTAAGGTAAGGAATCTGTCACTAACTACTGTCTCTTACAGATATATCGTTACACAAGTTAGTAACTTGTGCATTACCCCCAGGCGTCAGACTGGATCCGGAAAGTTTTTTCGTCAGCAGTACCTCTGCGCGTTGGAAGGTGGCGTCGGTCGGCTCTGCGTCCGTCGTCGGCGTTGTGGTCGCCGGGATGACGTCGCGGCAGCTACTTTGACGCTGCCCTCGCGCGCTGACGTCAGTTCTTTCTTTTTCCGCGCCAGCCAGCGCAGATCCGGGAAGAGCGGTATCTCTGTCAATTTTTGACTAACTTTTTCTCGACTTTTGTCGACTTCTTTTTCGAGTCTTCGACTCCGAAGGTGCACGAGGGATGCACGGTTTCAAGGCCTGCGGCTCCTGTCATCGCATGATGTCGGTGACTGATTCGCACCGCGTGTCTTTTTTGCCTGTAGCGCGACCACGACCCCAAGTCGTGCTCCGACTGCCCGTCGATGGCGCCGAAGGCTTTGCGGGAGCGGTCCCGAAAGCTGCTTGAGCACCGGCAGTCGGCTCCGCGCCGTTCAAGGTCCCAGTGGAGAGGGAGGTCGAGGAGCCATCACCATTCCGGTTCGAAGTCTTCGCACTCGGGGTCGGGTAAGTCGAAGCATAAGAAGAAGTCGAAGAAGCATCGTCGCTCTTCGACTTATCCTCGTCGGTTGGCCGATCCGACGAGGCACGCGGGTGGTGCCCCTCCCGCGGCTCCGCGCGCGGAGCCTGAAGAGTTGACTCCGCGTTTCCCTCCCTTTCCGGGACCCGGAGCGACTCCCGCCCAGCTTTGTACGTTCTACGAGGCGATGCATGCCATCTTTGCGCGGACCGACCCCGCTGGCGGGCCTTCGGACCCCGCAGACTCGGTTGGGGGGGTCTAGGCCTTCTCTGCCTGTGGCTCCGGCGCCGCAGGCCCCCCTTGGATCCAGGCCTGGATTCGGATCGGCGCTGGTTGACCTCGTTACGCCTCCACGGGCGCCGCTTCCGACGGCACCACTACCGCGTCTGACGCCGGTCGGCCCCCCCGGCCGGCGTCGACCCTGTCCTCCATCCCGACGTGGACACTGAGCCGGACCGGCGTCGCCCGACGCCGGATCCGGTGCCGAGAGGGGTTTTTGTGCCCCTGTTCACTCCTGGGGCCCCTTTTCAACCTGAGGGGCAACCAGAGGATGAGGAGGACTGGGAGGGGTCAGGTGACCCTCTGACTGACCAGTTGGACAGTGAACAGGACTGGAGAGAGGAACTGGGGGATGCCAGTGGTCTTGACACCTCCCCTGACCGTGGCATGTTGTCTCCTACCGTGGCTACGGAGGAGGGAGCGTCGTACGCAGTGGTGTTGCATAGGGCGGCCGAAGCTCTCAACCTCGAGCTTCCTACGGTGGCAGTCAGGACTAACCTCCTGACAGAGGTGCTTCAACCGGCTGCGAGCTCTTCGGAGCCCTTGCTGCTGTTCAATGAGGCCCTCACCGATGTCCTTTTGGGCACCTGGTCCAAGCCCAACACATGGGCTCCCGTGGATAGGATGATTGCCCGACGCCGGCTCCGGGCGACCCCACTTTCCTCTCCCAACACCCCACCCTGGAGAGCTTGGTAGTCCAAGCCTCCACTTCCAAAAGCGCATTCCCTACCGCTCCCCCGGAAAGGGAATCCAAGAAGCTGGACCACCTTGGGAAGAAGATTTTCTCTTCCGCCAGCTTAGGACTGCGGTCGGTAAACACCGCATGTCTCTTGGGCCGTTATTCCCACTCCGTGTGGGATACGGTGGCGCAGGTGCTGCCTCAGTGTCCGGAGGAGGCCCAGGCAGTGCTCTCCCAGGCTGTGGCCGCCGGGAGAGATGCAGCAAAGTTTGCCATACGTTGTGGGCTGGACACGCCGACTCTCTGGACAGGACCATTTCAACGTCGGTAGCGCTTACGCCTGGATGAGGTCGACTGGCTTTTCAGGGGATGTCCAGAACACCTTGATGGACATGCCCTTTGATGGCCGTCGCCTTTTTGGCGACAAAGCAAACAATGCTCTAGAGCGTTTCAAGGACTCACGGGCTACGGCCAAGTCCTCGGGCCTCTCCACCCGCCCTGCGCAGTCTGCTTTTCGCCCCTTTCGTGGCTACGGAAGGGGTGCCCCGCTACATCCCACCCAGAGCCACAGGCCGCAGCAAGTTACCCAACCTTCGCACGGCCGGGGACGTGGGAACAACCGTCGTGGTTCCGGGGGCGGGCCAGTCCACCAACCCCCCCCTCCGCAGCAGCCTCAACCCTCCTAGTCCGACCTTTCAGGCCCATCAAACGCCAGTGGGTGGCAGGATTCGCCATCACCTCCCCCACTGGCGCACCATCACGTCGGACAGGTGGGTTTTGCATATAGTCCGAAGGGGCTACTCTCTCCCCTTCGAGACTACCCCTCCAGCCATGCCACCGAGATACCACCGCATGTCGGAGGATCATCTGGCCCTTCTCCAGCAGGAAGTTACGGCTCTTGGCCAAGGGAGCCATCGAGCGCGTTCCTGTCCCAGAAGTAGGTTGTGGTGGTTACTCCCACTACTTTCTGGTCCCCAAGAAGGACAAGGGCCTGCGTCCTATCTTGGATCACAGGGACGTCAACCGCTTCCTCGGGAAGGAGAAGTTCAAGATGTTGACGCTTGCTCAGATCTGGTCTGCCCTCGACCCACAAGACTGGATGGTAGCGTTGGACTTGCAGGACGCTTATTTTCATATCCCCGTCCTGCCGGCCCACCGGCATTTCCTACGGTTTACGGTAGGCCACGAGCATTTTCAATTTACCGTGCTCCCCTTTGGCCTTACCAGCGCCCCTCGGATGTTCACGAAAGTGATGGCGGTGGTCGCACCTCATCTGCGCAGATCAGGGGTTTCAGTCTTCCCCTATCTCGACGACTGGTTGTTGAAGGCGGGCTCGCCCCAGGCAGTCGTTTCCTACCTCCAGACTACGGCCGACCTCCTGCATTCGCTGGGGTTTTCCATCAATGTGCCGAAGTCACACCTGATTCCCTCTCAGAAGCTCCTCTTCATCGGAGCGGTTCTGGACACGACGCGGTTTCAGGTCTATCCTCCCGAGCAGCGAGTCCGGGATATTCAGGATATGATTCCGATCTTTCAGCCTCTATCCCAGGTTTCGGTCAGAGTGACTCTGAGGCTGCTGAACCTCATGGCCTCCTGCATCCTGCTGGTTGATCATGCCAGGTGGCATATGCGGGCTCTGCAGTGGGACCTGAAGTTCTAGTGGGCATAGCATCAGGGGAATCTGTCCGATTGCGTCCAGATCTCGGAGGGCACTGCACGTCAACTGTAGTGGTGGCTCACGAACCAGGATTGGGTCAATGGCAGATCCCTCTCCCTTCCCCAACCAGACCACACTGTGGTGACTGACGCGTCCCTTCTGGGATGGGGTGGCCACATGGGAGAGGTGGAGATCAGAAGCCTCTGGTCTCCGGCGGAGTCCGGGCTCCACATCAACCTTCTGGAGCTGTGGGCGATTCGTCTTGCACTCAAGGCATTCCTTCCCTCTGTCCGGGGAAGAGTAGTGCAGGTGTTAAGGGACAACACCACCGCCATGTGGTACTGCAACAAACAGGGTGGGGTGGGGTCGTGGACCCTCTGTCAAGAGGCCCTCCGCCTCTGGACATGGCTGGAACATCAGGGCATATCCCTGGTGGTTCAACACCTGACAGGTTCCTTGAACGCCAGGGCGGACGAACTCAGCCGCAGGTGCATGATGGATCACGAATAGCGTCTCCACTCGGAGGTGGTGCAAGGTCTCTTTCAACAATGGGGAGAGCATTGGTTAGATCTATTCGCCACCGAAGAGAACGCGCAATGTCAACAATTCTGCGCGTTGAAATTTCCAAGGCGGCACTCTCTAGGTGACGCCTTTCGTCGCAAGTGGAGTTGCAGTCTGTTGTACGCCTTTCCGCCTATACCACTTCTGCCCAGAGTGCTGAAGAAGATCAAGTGCAACAGAGCCCAAGTCATTCTTATGGCTCCGGATTGGGCACGAAGAGTCTGGTATCCCGAGCTGCTCAACATGGCCATCGATCCTCCGATCAGACTGCCTCTTCGAGAGGATCTTCTGTCGCAGCAGCAGGGGACGGTCCTCCACCCGAACCTGTCCAGTCTCCACCTCCTTGCGTGGAGATTGAGCGGCGGCGGTTGACGTCTTTCGACCTGCCTCCCGAAGTCTGTGACGTAATCTTGGCAGCCAGGCGTCCCTCCACTAAGATGGTATACGCCTGCCGGTGGAACAAATTTGTGGCATGGTGCACAGCAAAGGCTGTGGGTCCCCTTTCTGCCCCTCTTTCTGAAGTACTGTTGTTCCTTCTCTCTTTAGCCCAGCAGGGCTCTGCTCTGGGCACTGTCAAGTGGAGAGGTGTGGTGCAGCGGCCAGGGCAGCTGACTTCGGAGCACAGGGCTCACGGTTCGATCCCTGGCTCCGGCGGCAGCTCAGCTCAGCACCTTGTGACTCTGGGCAATAGCTCACTTAATTTCCACGACGGCCCCCAGCGCCTTGAGACCCGTAAGGGTGAGTAGTTCGCGCTTTACAAATACGGATTTAGATTTAGATTTAAGGGCTATCTGTCGGCCATCTCAGCTTTCCTTCGGCTGCCAGATCAGCCTTCTCTTTTCAAGTCCCCGGTAGTTAACCGTTTCTTAAAAGGCTTAACACATCTTTTTCCTCCAATCCCCTTCGTTATGCCTCAGTGGGACTTGAATCTTGTACTAACTTATTTAATGTGCGCTCCCTTTGAGCTGCTTTATAGCTGCCCCTTACGGCTCTTGACTCTTAAGACTGCTTTCCTGGTAGCCATCACTTCTGCTAGAAGGGTGAGTGAGCTCCAGGCCCTTTCTTCAAAACCTCCTTTCCTGTCTGTTCATCCGGATAAGGTGGT